>APFE031754117.1:168991-187651 GCA_000404065.3 Pinus taeda
GCATTTCATGAGATGTTATACTTTCTTCTTGGTGTTGAAATGCATTGTTATGAAGAGCCTCTAAAATTTCTTCATCCATAAATTCATCATCATCATAACAATCCTCCAAGTACTGAATAAGATTTAAAAATGTCTACAACAATCTTTGAGCAACAATAAGGAAGGATGACATTCTTTATACATCTCATAGAATTCATCGTGAAAACTAGCAAGTGAATATATTGAACCATTTTCCAAGCTTTTATACCAAGACCATGATTTTCCTTCTAAAGTGGTCATAAACATCCTCATGAGACAGTATTAAGGGAACTGAACCTTAAGATTGCGTACATGCATATGGAACCTAACCAAATGAAGAGCAACATTGTCTTTCTTTTCATCTTTGAATATTGGAAGATCATCTAACCAATCAACCTTTGGCATAGGATGTGGAAAACCAGGGATATGAGACCGATTCATAGGGGCATACCTGGCATTCATTCTTGCAATGGAACTCATTTTGAAACTTCATCAAGCTACTGATCTTCTAGCAATGCAGTCACCTTCCAATTTGTTATTTGATGTGTGGAGTCGCCAAGGTAGTTTGCAGCCTTAAAAAATTTCTGAGCTCCTGCTACATTCAGAAGTTCAGCTTCTTAGTTTCGGGAATGAATAATCTTCAGACTCACGGCAGACGCACCAAAATGTTATCACCAAAATAAGACCCTAATAGGTTGCTGATCAGACTATCTCGGTGTAACTATTTCAAACCAATCTTTTGGCTGAGGCTTAGCCTCCTCAGCCTGAGAGGGCTCTCTCAAAGGGTTAATGATATTGATTAAAGATATGGATAGATGGCTAACTCTATGGTTTGTGATTTTATAGGTTTATAGGTTGAAAGATGAAGGTTGGCTACCATTGGGCTATGGAGTCAATGTATGTTTCAGTAGCTGAGCAAGATCAGCTTAACATGAAAGTCAAGGCATAGAGAGTTCAACAAAACAAAGATACAATGCAAGGAAACATAGTGTATAAATACATGAAGGATGTTAGAGCATCATTAATGAGTTCTAAGTAACATGTATTCATACCACTACCAGTAAGTGAAAAAGGAAAGCCATGAGACAATAGGACATTAAAACTCTCTTTGAATCCTGAGTAGTGAAGCCAAAACATTCTACCTAGCATGGAAGTCAAGGCATTATAGAGTTCAAGTGTAGAAATGAAAATATAAAAGAGTGAAACATAGTTAGTTTATCTATGAAAGATGTCAAAGCATCATTGATGAGTTCTGAGTATCATAAGTAAATACCACTACAATGTAAGTATTGGAAGATACCATCAAAACAAGAACATACAAGAACTCTTCATGAATCTTGAGTTGTCTAAGAAGAAACTCTGCATTAGGTTAAAGTATACACAATATGCACATAAAGCAGCATCTGAGCCAAAAAGTCTCCAACCCCTTTGCTAATTCAACCTCTTGCTTTATATATAGCATTTAAAATATGGATTCCCTCATCCCTTATCAAGAGAATTCGAATTTGCTATGAGTGACACCTATTCTAACTATAAAACAAACTATTAAATACAAATGACAGCTAACTAGCAGTCCTAGAGACCTAATACAACTAGGAGTGTAACTCCTTATTATGACTAAACCACCTTAACTGAACATTGAATGCATTCTTTGACAGCTGCAACCTCATGAGGTCGAATTTGATGAAGCCTCCCACGTTGTCACTTACTGTTGATGATAAACCCTAGAAATTAGGGAACATGCTTCCCTGTTTTTAGGTTTAGGATCCTTGAAAATGGCACGGGGACAGAGCCTTTATCTTCTCATCCATGAAATATTTTATGAAATTGAGGGAGGTTTCTATATTCCATGTTGTGTGGAACAAAAGCCTCTCTTTGTTTTTTAAAACACTTCTCCAGCTGTCCCGAATCTGTCCTTGAAAAACACGTGTGAAACAGGAAAAATTTGTTCTCTGAAATTAGGGTTTCAAAGAAAGCTTAGTATCTCCCAACTGAAAACACTTATGAAGAAAGTGAGATAGGTTATTTTAGCTGGAGCATTGATGAAGAGAAATCTCCTTCAAAATTCCAAAATACCTTTTCCTATGACCAGAAACAGATCTTGAAAATGACTGTTAAAACCAGAAGACAAAGCTTGACTTTTAGCAATTTCGTAGTGCAAATTTAACCATAAATTACTCCCACCTCAGAACGAATTTGAAGAAAATGAAAGACATTTTTGTATTTTAGTATATTAGGAAGAAAATCCTCTTTCAGTTTTCAAGATTGAGTTTTCCGTTGCGCAATAACCCTTCTGGAAGTTGACTAGTAAAAGTAGAAAACATAGACTTTTATGCTGAAACAGGCTTTTTCAGGGGTTTCGTAGCATGCTACGAAAACTCCTAGTTCATAATCAATGATTTCGTAGTGTGGCCAGTGAAAATTCTAGGGTTTTCACTACGAAAACTCCTAGGTAGTTTTGTAGTGCATGAAAACCTTGACACAAGTTTGACACATGGAATTTTAGGTGTGATGTGAGATCAGTGATAGGTAAAACTAGAGTGTTGACCCTATTTGACAATGCCAACAAGACTCCCTTCTAGGTCCTAGACTCTAAAACAAACCATGGAAAGACTGGACCAATATTAACACCAATCCTTTGGAATCAAACTGATGTTCAAAATTTAGGAATTTTTTTAGTGATAACAGAATCCATTATGAGGAACCTCGCGTTCTCATCTCAATGGTGATCATGGTGATCATTTGTCCAAATTTATTCATCCAATGTTTGATCGAAAAATTTGTCAATCTAGAATAGGACACGTTATATTTTCTCTCTCGTTCACAGCACCCCAATGGCACACAACCCATGCATGGGGAGGATCGAGTATGATTTCATTGTAGCCCGAGTCAGAAGTTTCAAGCATTATAAAAATGATATAACATAAGTATAAAATGAGATAAGATGAGCATAGATCTCAATAAAATTAAGAATTTAGGAGACAAATCATTTGAAAAGAGATCAACTTAAAATAACATGCCATAAATTACTCCTCCCATTCTGATATGGACTCACACCATAGTAAGGAAGATCCAAGATAATGCATGAGATTGATATGCCTCTTGAATTAGGGATACATATTTATTTAAGCATGGAGCATCCCCCATTGATGATCAAATCAAATTAATGCACATACACCTAGAGATCCATAAGACATATAGCCAAATTCTATAACTCCAATGACTAAAAGTCAAATCATGGAAAATTAGAGCAGACATACTAGGTACCATTGTAGGATACACTATCATGTATGTAGGCAGAGAATCTTCTAATATCATTATACAAAAATTTTCATTTCCATTTTTCAACACACACACACACACAACAACAACATAATACTAATAATCATTATCATTTTTAATCAAATCAACTAAAATTTAAATGTGATTACCAGATCAAAATATCTCATGAATATCATTATTCTAAGATAAATTCACAACATACATCCAAAGATGATAATATCATCATACATAATGATTCTCCATCAAAATAATGGTGATACTTTCCAATATATACATCAAATAAAAATATAATAATGATAATATAATCATCATATTTAATCAAATAAAAGTCATTATATGATTACCAAATCAAAATATTTCATAGATATCATTATTCTAAGGTAATTTCACAACATCCATATACAAATAGGAATCTCATTCTACACAATAATTCTTCATAAAAAACAATGCATGTGCATGCCTAGCTAACACCACCAAGATCACCCTCATGATCATTGTCATGATCATCGTCTTGATCAGTCTCATCCACATAATCATCAACAAAACTATCACTATCCTCATCATAATAATTTCCTTAACCAACATTATTGCCATTGTCATCATCATCTCTTGATGTATGCTCAACACAATGCATTTTTTTCTTATACAATACGAACCATAAAATGAGGTAGTATATAATATTTAATAGTAATAAAAAATAAAACTAAAATATGGTTAAAATATATATTGGAAATTGTTATAGATCCATTTGGGAACATCACTCCCATCATCCAAATCAGTGTTTTAGGGCTCATAAAACCCTAATTTCAGTTGCTACATGCCCTAAACAAGTCACCCTTTTGAATGCCTCCTTCCCAGATAGTTTCATGACTTGAGGACATCCTAAAATGACCACTATAGGGACCCTTGCAAGTAGGCCCATGTAAGGGTGTGCTACAGAGTAGTTGAGTCCATGCCAGGGTGCTCTACAGAGCACTTAGGCCCTCTTTCACCTGCACTCGGCAAGATTGAGTGAAATTCACATAGGGATTGGGGAATATTCTTATCTCTTGGAGTCATCTAGAAGTTTTCCTCACTTATCAACTCTTATGAGCTTGAAAATGGATGAGGAATGAGTTAAGATGCAAAATATCCTCTCATCCCTTCCTCCATGGAACTAATTCTAAGTATGGAAGGCCATTCAATACCCCTATTTATGACATAACCTCCTTCATCTTCTTATAAATTGAACACTCATCTAAGTGATCATGGGCTGGACTATGTTGAATTGTAAGGAGGTAATGTTGCTATGAGAATTTGATTTGAGACAAGTATTGTTATGCTACAAGTTTGTCATGCTTTTGATATGATGTGGATGGGATCTAAGCTAGAGGAGTGACTTCGAATCAGACATGATGGTTGTAATTCCTTCTTCTATTCAATAAAGTATTTGAACCTTTTTCCTATATGTTTGTATTATTATATGATGCTTATATGTGTGAATGTATCTAATTCCATTTACTTGTATTCAATAGATCTTTTGCTTTGATTAGTTCTTTGTCTTCTGTTTGTGTTTACAGGTACTTCTCAAGCGTGTTAAGTACGGGAAGGAGCAACATGATTGATACAAAGGAGACAAGAGGAAAGGGGAACTACAATTAGGTCTTCTCATCTTCTTTGTCTTATCTATTGCTTATAGGAAAATGCTAAAGTGCTTTAAACTGTTGTTCTAGATATGGCTACTTATCTAGGGAATTAGTATTTATCCGTAGATACCAAATTCTCCAAAAAAAATTAGCGACCATACTGGGGAAAGATCATCCTTCCTAGTAGCTTATCCACCTCCTAGGACACTCTTGCAGACCCTACTTGTGTTCATTGATTGTATTTCAGCTCTTTTGCATTGAATTTTGGTCAAAACTGTGTCAAATTGCCTTTTGAAATGGCTCACTGTCACCAGCACAAGCTTGTGAGGGACAGAGTGCACTACAAAGCACCCTTGTCTTAGAGACAGTGCTTTGAAGTGCAATATCTATCATTTTGGTCTGCGTTGATCCTCCTAGAGTAAGTTTCCAACCTTTGGATTGAGTTTTTGCCAACTTTCATGTGTTTGT
The DNA here is from genome assembly GCA_000404065.3 of Pinus taeda. NCBI lineage: Eukaryota > Viridiplantae > Streptophyta > Pinopsida > Pinales > Pinaceae > Pinus > Pinus taeda. The sequence goes on from APFE031754117.1 coordinate 174,385, forward strand.
TTGCTTGTTGATTGATCAATGAATGTCCTGTCTCAGAAAACAAGTTTCTATCTCCTTTTCTAGCCTTACTTTGACTTGGTTGATTAATGTTTCTTAAATTTTTTCTTTGTCATTATCAATCCATAGTCAAAGTTAAATTATAGTCAATTAATCTTTGTTCGAAAGAAAGTGTCGTAAGAGTCTTCTTTTCCTTCGAAATAGAACTATCGTAAAGTCTTCGTTGTTGTTGAAGATTAATTGATTGTATGTGCATTAGTTTCCTTTTTGTTCACATTCACGTTAAGGAAATCGAAAAGAAATACATGCATGTTGCATTGAGAAAATTTTGTGTGTGCTCATAGGAATAGTTTAGGGAAATTGCATTAGATTGTGCTCTTTGCTCTTTGATCGAAAGAAATCTAATTGCTCTATCCCTAGTAGCTAGGATTTTCATTGTTAAATTGAATGGAAAGAATGCTTATCATAATAGTTTCATTCCTAGGAATTTCAGAATGCATCACGTGGTGAACTTGAAAGGAAAATTCCTAAGCAATATCAACTTAAAATTAACATCAATTTACCTGATGGAGCATTGTCATTAATGAAAAACATTTAGTGGTTCTAGGCTAGAGACGTGTTCCGACATCATAAAACAAAGTAGCTATTGCTAACTTGTCTACAATACATCCCGAGTGTGATACCTCATTCCACGTACATGAGTATATCGTAGCTCGTTCACATACCTTTAGGTATATAGGGTGATGTTACAATACGTAAAGTATATGGGAATGCTCTCATTGTGCGGTTTTAAATTAGACAACACTATTATGGATTGGACCTCGATGTACTTTCAGGTATATATGGGAGGACAACACTAGGTTGCTATCCATCCTTAGGTAACTGAGTCGACCACCTTGTACACTGTGATACATCGAACACAACATTCGGGGAGATTGCTTGCCCGTACTTCTTGGTTCGCTAGGAGGTATTATGCAACTCACAGTTGCTTGGTAATCCTTTTTCCTAGCTTACCCCTTTTTGTTTATTTCTTTTTTGTAATAAAAATAATTAGCAATTGTGGAGGAACATCAACCCTTGCCCTGTCGTTTGTGGAGAGCAACAAGTAAACCGCCTTTGCCACCCGAAGCTACACCTATTCAGTCAAAGCGCTCTCGCTTCACTGAGTCAAGTACATCAATAACTCCTAGTTCTTCATATGAATTAGTAGAATCATCCATTTTGGTAAGTACTAAGACTCCATTTACTCCAACTATTTCTGGTACATCCATTTCTGAAGAAGAAGTTTCACAATTACCTGAGGACATTATCACTGATATTAGTGAAATAATAACTGAAGTTGTTCAACAACAAGTTCATCCTCAACTTGAAATTTCTCAACATGAAATTACTTTTGAACTTGAATCAGTTCAACCAGAAGTTAATCCAAAACCTATCACAGTTCAATCAGAAGTTACTTCTGAACTTGAATTTGTTCAAGAACCTCTCCCTGAAACTATTGTTCTTTTACCGAAACATCTGGACTTCGAATTTGAACATTCAGAAGTTGTTACTTTACCAGAAGATGATCAACCGGTTAACCCTCAGACATCAATAATTACTGAAACTCCCACTTTATCAACACCAAAAGTCTATTACAGACCAGATGGTGAAGTTCTTCCACCTGGTTTAAGTGTCGTTGAGGAAGAATTTGAAGAAGATACTACACCTAGAACCCCATTCCATTTTGGAACTGGGCTTTATCTTTATCCTTATACTCCTCATTTTATTACTCCTTTTGATCTTTCTTCTTTTCAAGTACCCATTGATTCTTTAGGACATCTATTGGGTTGTTAACTATGGCTGAACAACTTTCAACATCCCAGACTGTATCATCTGATGCAGCTACAGCAGAATCTTCTGTTGCAATCTCTTCGATGTTTTCTATTACTCCCGAGTCACTCCTATATGGTGAATCATCCATCCTGGTTGGTTACCAATCTTTATCTGGAACCCACTCAGGTGTTGCTTCTACACCATGGTCATCACCCATGTCCTCAACTAGAATTTTACGTCATTCTTCTTTAATGGGAATTCAACAGTTTGATCCTGCATATCAATATCAAACTGAGCAATCTAGTCAACTACAACCTATGTATCCATTACATACTAGATTTCCACCATATGGAGAGAAATATGCTTATTCACCTTATCATCCATATCCTGGAGGACCATCCTATGGTAGTATCCCGCATTATTTAGGTTAGCCTAGAATGTGAGTCTGTCAATGGAAACCAAAAATGCCAGTTCAACCAAGGTTTGTATATCCAACACAACCAATGCAAATTGTGTTGGCTATTCCTACTACATCTGTTGTTACCACATTCACAAGTTCAAACAGTTGTATCTCAACCTATACAAACTAGTCCTTCTACCTTCAAACCACAAGTTTTGGGTCAATAGGTCCAAGTTTCTCAAGTTGTTATACAACAACCGCTTGTGTCTAGGGTCCAAAAACCTCAGATTAATATACCTTTATCCGGAGTGACTTAGGCTTACAGTGGTATAGTTTATTCACAACCTGGTCAACCTTTTATTGTTGGGCAATAACAACCGTTAATTCAACAACAGTTGTACCAACAGCAACAACAGTTGATTCAACAACCGTGGAAGCCCCAATATCAATAGCCTCAATTCCAACAATTCCAACCCCAATTTAGACCTGCCCAATAGGCTCAACTTTGGTTTGGACAATATCAAGCTTACCAAGGTCCTGGTCAACAAGGCTTTGCTGGTTATGGACAACTACAAATTCAATGTGGTTATCAACAACCACCTTATGTTGGATTTGTTCAACAACCACCTTATCAAGGATACCAAATGAAAATGCCCTATGTTGGTATGTAAAGACCTATTGCTAAGGCAATTCCATCATAACTTGGGTATGCTCAACCTGACTTGAATCGATAGCTTCTTTTTGTAGAAACTTTTGAATTACCAGATTTGAACCAGCTCACTAATGATCCAATCTTTTATGCACCTTGGTGGACGGTAATTCCGCATAAGTTACCTTTTAGCATTCTGAAATTCAACGGAAATCCCAGAGAAGACCCATCAAATCATGTCACGACTTTTCATTTCTGGTGTTCATCAAACTCCTTAAATGATGACTCAGTTAGACTCTGTATTTTCCAACTAACGCTTACTGGTCTGACTGCGAAGTGGTACATTGAGTTACCACGAGCTTCTTTCGATAACTTTATGACTTTAGCCAACACATTTCTGACCGACTTCCAGTTACCTATCAGATACGAGAATGGAACGAAACTCCTAACCAGCTTTAAATAGACTAATACTCATATATTAGATCATATTCATGAGTGGTGGCATCGTCGTCGAATGGTTAAGACTTATGTTCTTGATAAGCTTTTAGTTGAGTGGTTCATAAAATCCTCGCTGCCATCAATCACCAAGGATGTGGTGAAAGGTGGAGTTGTCACAGAAGAGAAAGTAATTGCTCGTGCCCAATATTTGGATTTGATTTACACACAATCCGACATGCTCTACGACAAGATTTCAAGTGCCCCTCGACCAGCTTTCACTGTTCCTCCTCCTCCACAATCAAGTAAGTAATCTCATGCCGACGATGATGTGATTGGTTCTTTGAGCATGCAAATGGAAGGTACACTATTTGGTCAAACTCTTTCCATTTCCAATCAAACTACCAATGCATCAGAAAGCACTCTTGCTTTCGAAGTCAATGCCATGTCATCCAACAAAGGCAAGAATCAAAAGCAACTAGGAGGCAAGAAGAAGGGGAAAAATAAGAAGAAACAAAATAATCTCCCTCAAGAGAAATCATCTGATTGCTCTACTTCGGCAAGGAAACCTCGTTATCCATGTCTAATCTATAATGATGAGCATTTTACAAGAGATTGTCCACAACGCTTAGAAGTCTCCAAGCTTCTAAAGACTTCTAACACATCTGCAGTGTTGATTGATCCGTTTCCAAACTCGGAGACACATTTGGTTGTGACAGACCATGCTTTCATGTCCCGAGTACTTATGCTATTTGTTGCAAAGGATAAAAACGAAGTTTTGGTGTTGACACGAAACAAATATTATGGAAATCCAACGTCATCATTGAATAATCAAGCCACTGATCAACATAATCCTTTAACTTCAACTTCATTGGAAAATATTCCACCACCTATTGTGCCAAAATTGACAATAAAACCACCAAAGGGAGTTGTGCATAAATCAACGTTTAACCCTAGAGCTCGAGCAAATCAAAACTATAACATAGTAGAAGACCTTGCTCAATCACCTTTTGCTATGTCAACACTTGAGGTATTACAAAACTATCATTCCTAGAAGCAAGCTTTACTGTTAGCAATTGGTGGAATATACCCTATGGATTCCAATCTTGTGGTTTTTAACCATGCAGGATATACACCATAGTTACCGGCACAATTAACTTTCCTAATTCAAGTAAAGGATCTCAATAAGAATGTTTATCAAACTATTATTGATGAGGGGGAATCCACTTGCACTATGTCAATGAGATGCTAGAAAACACTTGGTTCACCATCGTTGTCATGAGCACAAACAACATTAAAAGCTTTCGATAGACGAACATATACGCCTTATGGGATTTTGAGTAACTTGCAAATTGAAATAGGGGGCAAAATAGTTACTGTTGAAGTTGAGGTAGTTGATGGACCTCTCGACTACAACATTTTATAAGGAAGGCCATGGGTATATGACATGGCTGTTGTGGTTTCCATGTACTTTCATACAATTTCATTTCCTCATAAAGGTGGAATCACAGTTATCAATCAGCTTGCCTTCTTTGCATCTAGTTCTCAAGCTATGGGAAGCATTCCATTGGTACATGGACCACCGTTGTCACTTCAAAGTGTTGGTGTAGGTCTCTTTAAAGATTCTTCCCTAATAGGTACTTTTATGCTACCATCACCATCTGATTTGGTGGAAGTGGAAAGAGTAGAGACTTGCAACATGATTTCCTCCACCTCATCTGATTTAAGAAGGATTACCAACAATTCTGAAGTTGATAGTAATACTGAAGTTATGCCACTAAGCCCTCTTAAGCTTGCATAGCAATCAATTTTCCTAGCTTGTGCGGCAAACCCAAATCCACTTTCACCAATTGTATGGGTAGACCATTCATTAGAATATGATACTTCTTTAGAACCTTTTTCACGTATATTTTCTATAGATGAAGGAATCGTCCAATCAATGATGATAGGAGAAGAACCTTGGGAAGATTATCATCATTGTTACCATCTTCCATATGACATCGAAGATTATCCAAATGAACTTAACCACCCTTCAATTGTTGATTTCCTTTCGAATTCTGTTTTCATAGACACAATAGATTCCGAGAGAAACCTCTCAAATATTGAAGAAACGATTTCTATTAATATTTAGACCAAAACTAATCTTGTAGAAAACATTCATGTCAACAAATCTTGTTCTCCATTAGAACTTGATAGTTACTGTACTCTCCTTTGTGAATTTCAAGATATATTTGCATGGTCATATGAGGAGATGCCAGGCATAGACTCTAGTATTGTTGAGCATGAAATCAAAATGTATCTTGATGTCAAACCAATGCGACAGTGGCTTCAACTTGTTCATCTAAAGAAAACCACTGCCATTAAAGAAAAAGTTGAAAATATTTACTTGCTAGCTTCATCTACCCTTTACCTCTTACTGACTGGGTTTCCAACATTATTCCTGTCATGAAGAAACAAGGTACAATTCGAGTGTGCATCGATTATAGGGATGTAAATTAGGCCTATCTGAAGGACAATTATCCTACTCCTTTTATCAACCAGATTATTGATGAATGTGCTGGATGCGAAATATTCTCATTTATGGATGGATTTTCTGGCTATGATCAAATCATATCTACCCACAGGTCCAATCTAAAACAACTTTTATTTATCCATGGGGCACATTCGCATATAGGAAACTCCCTTTCGGTTTGAAGAATGTAGGGGCCACATTTCAGAGGGCAATGAACTATGCCTTCCATGACTTCAAGCACATTGTTCAACCTTACCTTGATGATTTACCTGCTCATTCACGAAAGTAGATTGATCCCCCGCAACATTTGAGAGCAATATTTTTATGGTGCCGACACTACAAGATACGACTCAATCTGCACAAATGTGTGTTTTGTGTTGATTCTGGTCGATTTCTTAGGTTTGTAGTGTCTAGATATGGAATTCAAATCGATCCATTAAAGGTTTAGGAAGTTCTTGATTTGTCTCCACCTTCAAATATTTTATAGTTACAAAGACTCTAAGGGAAGGCTAACTTTCTGAGGAGGTTCATTCCCAATTACGCTGAAATGGATAATGGTTTTACACGTCTTTTGAAAAAGGGGATACCCTTCCAATGGGATCAAGTTGCATAAGCTTACTTTGATGCTCCTAAAGATACCTTGATTAAAGCGTCATTAATGTATTCTATGAATTATCAAAATGACTATTACCTGTATCTCGCCACTACAGATACAACCATTGGCATGGTTTTAGTCCAAGAGGAAAATGGGATTGAACATCCAATATATTATTTGAGCTGAAATCTCAATGATACAGAAAGTAAGTACTCTTATGTCGAGAAATTAGCTTTGGTATCCGTGCAAGCTATTCAGAGATTTTGCCACTACATCGTACTCCGAAAGACCACTATCATTTTGGATTGCAACCCTATGACATATATTTTGTCACGTCAATTGCTGGGGGGGAAATACTAAAAATGGATAGTCATTTTGCAGTAATTTGATCTGGAATTCATCTAGTCCAAATGAAAGAAATATCTCGTTTTTGTCGAGCTACTTTGCGACCTTCCCTCGACCTCCATTGATTCAACATCTGAACCATTGATTTTGGATGAGTCTCTATTTATAATATCGTCATATGACCCGTGGTATGGAGATATACTGATCTATCTCCAGACCCAAAATTTTTGGCCTGATACATCTCACTCACAATAGAAACGTATCTAATACAAAGCCAAAGATTATCTAATCATTGGCGACACTCTTTACTGTCATGGTATCGATACGATTTTACAGAGGTACCTCACACATGAGGAAGCCGAGAAAGCATTGAATGATTGCCATTCAGATGCCTATGGTGGACACTTATCTAGATATGAAATTGCACAAAGAATTCTCTGTGTCGGTTACTTATTTCCAACTATATTCAAATATTGTATTATTGCCGCCAGAAGCTGTCATGCATTCCAGATCTATGACAACTAAACTAGATTACTACCTACACCATTACATCCAATCATTGTTGTTGGACCATTCGCCAAATGGGGCATTGACTTCGTGACATGTAACCCCACCTCGGCTGGGGGGCATGGGTATATTATAGTCGCCATTGACTCTTTTACCAAATGGGCCAAGGCGATGCCAACATTAAACAACAGTGGAAAAACGACTATTCTTTTCATTTTTAATGATGTGGTTGCCCAGTTTGGTGTACCACAAGCCATAGCTACAAATCATGGGTCACATTTTCGCAATCACATGATGGCTGAGTTGACTGCTAAGTTAGGACTGTCACATGATTGTTCTACCCCTTATTACCTATAAGCGAATGGGAAAGTTGAGGCCATCAACAAAGTCTTGAAGCAGATGTTCCAAAGAATGATAGGGGTTCATAAATGAAACTGACATTTAATATTGTACTCTGCCTTGTAGGCATATCGAACCTTGGTGAGAAATGAAACTGGATTCACACCCTTTCAGTTGGTGTATGTTTTGGAATCAATCTTACTGATACAATGTGAAATTTCATCTCTCAAACTCACAATTGACCTATTACCCAACACTTCTAAAGAAGAAGTGCATTTCTTGGAACTAATCCATCTGGATGAAACCCGTCATGATACCACATTGGCTAACGAAGCACATAAGAAACGAATGAAGGTGAAATATGATAGAAATGTCAAGCCTCGTATCTTCTCAGAAGGAGATCTGGTCTGGCTTTACGATCAGGAAGCTGATAAACTTGAAGCAGGGAAATTTGAACCAATGTGGATGGGTCCTTATATTGTCAAGTGTGTTTTGGGAAAAGGTGCCTACGAGTTAGTAGATTATGATGGGATTCCATTGTCGCAACCCTGAAACAGGTTGTACCTAAAATGTTACTATGCTTAATTGAGTGTAGTAAAACTCATTGTATATATGCTTTCATTGCATGTGTGTGTGTCAATGTGTGTTTGTTAGAGTTTTTATCTGGTTAGTAATTCGCTTTGCATTTGTTGCTGATGTCGGAATCTTCAGAACCATTTTTTGGTTACACCAATGGTGCTAGTCATAGTACGCAAAACCTATCTTCTGCAACATGGGATATTTTCACTCCAAATGGTGAGTTAGTGAGTTTTCAAGGGATTTGTATCGGGAAATCGACGAACAACATCGCTGAGTATAGCGCATTGATCAAACTTCTCTCTAATGTCATTTCACTTGGCATTCACCAAATCATCATTAGGGTGGACTCACAACTCATTGTACTACAACTTACAAGTCTGTATACCATCCAAAACCCAAAAAATTTTCATATGTTCCTTAGAGTTCGTATTTTGGAAAGGCATTTTGAATATATTCAATATCAACATATTTCCAGAAACTTTAACACATTAATTGATTCTATAATGAATTATGTGTTAAATAAACATTTGTGACACATGTAAAAGTAACATTTTCAATTCACATAATTAGTTGAATATGATTGCACATAACCATAGAAAACTCTGAAAGTAAATAGATAGATGTTTTAATTTTTTTACAAAATTTGTGTCCAAGACACATTTGGTCATTTGACCCAAATAATCAAAATGCATTCAAAAACATCCTATGTAGACCTAGTGATGCTCATGATAACAGGTTACATCTTGTGCTATCATGCGCAAAAGCCTCATTCAGCATCTAGGAACACCAATAGTGTGGCACTACAGCCTCATAGGTAACTCCTCATTCTGGACATCTGGAATACAAAGGGTTATTCCCTCTATGTGATCTTGCAACTCTGCCAAGGTCTCAGCGAAATCCAAGTCCTGGAGCACTTCTCTCCCAATGTTTCTCCGCGCTTGCCCACCTGCACCCTGTTGGTGTCCCACAGGTCGAACACTACCAACATGTGCATGCATGAGAATGATTTTAGTTTAGTCTTGGAAACATTAAAAACACAAAAACATGTAGAAACTTGAAAAATCAAAAAACACTTTGGTCAAACAATTTACCTATAGCACCCCATTGTGCTCCAACTAGTAGAATCAAGTCTGGATCTCCATAGAAATCCATCCCTGAGTATGGATGCTCCTCGATGACAAGGTGTTGTTGATCAAGCCAACTAAAGAATGCAATGAAAAAAATGATTATTGTCTGACCCGCATGTCGAGCCATCAATTCAACCCACCTCTGCATATGTGGATCTCTAGGACCAGCTACACCCAGTGACACATGCTGCGGTTGCATCAATGGAATTTGATCTAAGGTAAAAGAAATTAAGATCGAACCATAGCATAAATTTTTCAGCTTACCAGTTTTTACCTTGGTTAGTTGTTCTTTCAGTGAAGAAAGCACGACCTCACACCAGTTGAATACTTTTGGCTCTAGAGACTCAAGTGCATACTACATATATGATCTATTCTCTAGATGTAGTGTCACACTGCTAGACAACTTTGCGATTGTGAAGAGGATCATTCTCAAAGGAAAATTACCTACATCCCTGATGTTTATTTTCCCATACTTGCTAGGCTGTGTACCTGGCCAAGAAAACTGTCGAATGTAATCTCTCACTGATTCACCTCCACCGGCAAATCCGGAAAGTGAGATGGGGGCACCTTGCCTCAACAGTCCAGTAAGAATGTAAATGTCATAAATAGTAATAGGTACCATCTTGTCCCTTATGTGAAAAGTCTAATCTGTCGGATCCCATGCATGAACAAGGAACTACAATAGTTCTATTTGTTGCCACATTCCGAACAACTTGAAGTATTTGAGTAACCCAGAGTTTTTGAGGGCCTCAACTATACCCGAATTATTTAGGGAAACCATGTCATGTTCTTCATGTTCTCTTTCTCACCATGTAATCGACATTGTGATCCCATGACAGCTTGAAATCCAATCATAAGCTTAGTTAGTATCCTTTCCATGCAAAAATAGGACAAATTTGGAGGAAAAGAGCTAAAACAAATTGGGAAAACTCGCCTAGCACAACCCAGGCACAAAGACAGTGTGTTGCAGAGCAGGCAACCTTATATCAGGATGCTCTTCTACGTAGTTTTTGATGTGAAAGCCTACACTGATCCCAGGGTGAAAAAATCAAACCCTAGAGGCCCCAAAAAACCCTAAAACTTGCATGAAACAATAAAAGAATGACTTGAAAAGAAAGAGGAGGGGTAGATCTCCTACCTGGTCCAGACGGCACGAGAAATGGTCCACAAAATCTCTCACAATCAGTTGATGAATTTCGAGGTAAAAAACTAGCCCAGAGCACAAAACTGAATAGTAAGTCTCAAATGGTAAAAATGTCATGGTAAAAATTTGTTTTATGTTTATTTCATGTTCATTATTCAAGTAAACATTAGTATTTTCCTATTTCTACCTATGAAACAAGTATTTTTAATCCATTTGGGGATGTTTTGAGCAGGTTTTATAGCTGACTTATGGAATTTGATGTGTTCAATTTTAAATTGTACCTTTGATAGAGCATACTTTTATCTCTTTTTCGAGCTCTATTAAATAACCAAAAGGAACCTCCTTAGAGTCCTCTTTAATCTCTTTTCAGACTCTCTAAACATGAAAAGATTTTCAAGTGCTTGTCCTTTTCATCTCGTTAACAGATTGGGAATGACATCTACTCAATATAAGTTTAACCATTTTTCGGGTTGAGATAGATTAACTACAAAAAAGGAATACGTTGACCGAACATGGTCAATCAATTCTCTCTTGTATTGTTTTACGCTTTTTTGGGTTTGAGAGATAAATCTACACAAAGAACTTGTGGAGTTTTCTTTCTATTCCTTTTCAAACTCTCGAAACATGAAAAGGACTGAGTTATCTTTGTTGTTAAATTCGTTAAAACATCAAATAGTGACAAACTTGTCCATCTAGACAAGATCGAGTTTCACCTTCGCTAGACTGCTTAAAACATCAAATAGCTACAAACTTATCCATCTGGACAAGATCGAGTTTCACCTTTGCTAGACTCGTTAAAACATCACATAGTGATGGATCCACTCGAAGAGTGGAATTATACAAAAAGCATATGTTATCCTCCTCAAGCTTGATAAAAAATAAAGAGGTATTGGTCAGCAATGACTAGGGAAAATGGGAAAAAGGGGAAAACCACTTTATGGTAGCAGGTCGCTCTTGAACATGACACTTTCACTTCATCAACATGACTACTTGGGTTAGGTTATTAGCTTTGGTTATCATACCATTGATCTATCATACCATCCATCACTTTGTTTTGGGTCAATGCTACCAATTCATTTCAGTGTCGTCGGCATGTTCAAGAGAAGTCATCCAGTCAAAATTCATCCTTTGAAATACCATAAACCTTCATTTTCATGAATGGCATTCCTAAACCTTGTGTCGTCAGTCAAATTCCATCTCCAAAATCATTACACTTGTTTTGTGTCATTGATGTGGGATACATAAAGGCCCTCTTGTAGTGAGCCACCTCTTGTCAACATCAACACATTATCCAAGAAGTTGACCTAGATACACCCTTCCAGTACCTTGAGGCTTGCATAAATCAATGGTAGGTTTCTCGCTTCTGGTGATAGGTTGACATCACTAACCTTTGACTGAAAGACTTTGTATGATGTTTGACATCATATCATCCATTCACACCATGCAGAATGTACTACAGCACCTTGAGGGCCATTATCATTATCAGTGATTTCTCTCGTGTCTGTTAACAACTTACATCATTGGCTGGTAATCATATGGTGTCTTCCCATGTTCGACTTCAGATGACATATTCACATGGTTAGACTCATGCTTGAGCGAATTATTGAACAAGATAGAAGACCTCGGATCTACTTTCATCCATCTGAGCTGCGATTTCAGGAGTAATAAATCATATGGACAATGGATTTACATTGATGGTCATTCCAATCATGGGTCTATATCTATAGATGAATGTCTATGTACATGTAATGAAAGTTTATATGATGAGCATGGGTATCCCTTCCCTCAGCAATTAATGTAAAAATAAAAAATCATGATATATGTATTGTAATTGATGCAGGTTTCCTTCCACTTCGAAACCTCCTCATCACATCGTAAAGCATCTCATTCAACATTTTCATTTTTCGACTTAATGCTTTAGGGGGAAGCTATTACAGCTCCATTTGGGCACATCACTCCCATCATCCAAATCATTGTTTTAGGGCTCATCAAACCCTAATTCAATTGCTACATTCCCTAAACAAGCCACCCTTTTGAATTCCTCCTTCCCAGACAGTTTCATGACTTGAGGACATACTGAAATGACCTCTAAAGGGACCAACGTAGGTAGGCCCATGTAAGGGTGCACTGCAGAGTAGTTGAGTCAATGCCAGGGTGCTCTACAAAGCACTTAGGTCCTCTTTCACCTGTGTTGGGCGAGATTGAGTGAAATTCACATATTGTTTGGGGAATGTTCTTATCTCTTGGAGTCATCTAGAAGTTTCCCTCACTTATCAACTCCTATGAGCTCGAAAATGGATGAGGAATGAGTTAAGATGCATCTTATCCTCTCATCCCTTCCTCCATGGAACTAATTCTAAGTATCGAAGGCCATTCAATACCCCCATTTATGACATAACCTCCTTCATCCTCTTATAAATTGAACACTCATCTAAGTGATCAGGGGTTGGACGATGTTGAATTGTAAGGAGATAATGTTGCTATGAGAATTGGCTTTGAGACAAGTATTGTTATGCTACAAATTTTTCATGATGATTCAGGTGGATGTTGGTGGCCACCCACCTATCCCATTTGGACTCTAGCAACTATCTCTTTCAGTCTTTTCAGTTTCCTAAATTGTAGCACAATTTACTATTTTTAACAGTTTTTCAGGTCCTGAACTTCTGGAGCCGTTTTGAGGCCCTAAACAACGTCTTTTGGGAAATTTGGGGGCAACATGGGTCCATGGACCGATGTTTCCCTTCTCAAAGTGGTAGTTCTCGGATAGATCTTTCTAACGAGCTATCATACGCGTCAAACGAAGATCGTATGCCAAAGTTACGA
>APFE031754117.1:187975-233660 GCA_000404065.3 Pinus taeda
TCTGGTTGTAAGCATATTTCAGTATTTTCCATTAATGAAATGAAGTATTATTTCCGCTGCATCTTTGTGTATATGGTTATCTCTGTATTTTGTTGCGTTCCCGTTTAAATCCAGATCACTATATCTATAGATGAATGTCTATGTACATGTAATGAAAGTTTATATGATGAGCATGGGTATCCCTTCCCTCAGCAATTAATGTAAAAATAAAAATCATGATATATATATATTGTAATTGATGCAGGTTTCCTTCCACTTCGAAACCTCCTCATCACATCGTAAAGCATCTCATTCAACATTTGCATTTTTTGACTTAATGATTTAGGGGGAAGCTATTACAGCTCCATTTGGGCACATCACTCCCATCATCCAAATCATTGTTTTAGGGCTCATCAAACCCTAATTCAGTTGCTACATTCCCTAAACAAGCCACCCTTTTGAATTCCTCCTTCCCAGACAGTTTCATGACTTGAGGACATATTGAAATGACCTCTAACGAGACCAACGTAGGTATGCCCATGTAAGGGTGCACTGCAGAGTAGTTGAGTCCATGCCAGGGTGCTCTACAAAGCACTTAGGTCCTCTTTCACCTGTGCTAGGTGAGATTGAGCGAAATTCACATACTGTTTGGGGAATATTCTTATCTCTTGGAGTCATCTAGAAGTTTCCCTCACTTATCAACTCCTATGGGCTCGAAAATGGATGAGGAATGAGTTAAGATGCATCTTATCCTCTCATCCCTTCCTCCATGGAACTAATTCTAAGTATGGAAGGCCATTCAATACCCCCATTTATGACATAACCTCCTTCATCCTCCTATAAATTGAACACTCATCTAAGTGATCAGGGGTTGGACTATGTTGAATTGTAAGGAGATAATGTTTCTATGAGAATTGGCTTTGAGACAAGTATTGTTATGCTACAACTTTTTCATGCTTTTGATGTGATGTGGATGGGATCCAAGCTAGAGGAGTGACTTCGAATCAGACATGATGGTTGTAATTCATTCTTCTATTCAATAAATTATTTGAACCATTTTCCCATATGTTTATATTGTTATATGATGCTCATATGTGTGAATGTATCTGATTCCATTTACTTGTATTCAATAAATCTTTTGGTTTGATCGGTCCTTTGTCTTCTGTTTGTGTTTATAGTACTTCTCAAGCGTGTTAAGTATGGGAAGGAGCGACAGGATCGATACAAAGGAGACAAGAGGAAAGAGAAACTACAATTAGGTCTTCTCATATTCTGTCTTATATATTACTTCTATTGCTTGTTGGAAAAGGCTAAATTTCTTTAAACTGTTGTTCTAGATATGGCTACATATCTAGGGAATTAGTATTTATCTGTAGATACCAAATTCTCCAAAACAAAAATCCAACTAAGATTACATACCTCAAACTTCATCCACACAACAAAATCAAATCATCTCTTTTGCTACAACACCTCTTTTTCCAAACGATTTGGATGTCTTCCATATTTTAGTTTATGTTAATCACTAAATAGGGAGAAATTAAATAACAATATTTTTCTTCTAGTACAAATTATATTAAGAAAATATCACATATTTAATATACTTACAAAAGTTGTTATAAGTTCTTTTAACCCTTTCTGACCACTACGATGAGTGACTTTTGTCTTTGCTAATCTCACCTTGGAGGCCTTGTCCTTAAACATAAACCAATTAATTTTCACATAAATACATGTCTAAGATACTTATATGTATTAATACATTTCAAATAATGTTTAACAAAAAAATCAATGCTTGAATGATCTCCTCGTCAACCTTTTGCATCCAACTTGTCATATGATTTTACCATCTCTTTCATATATAAAAGGTATGTCAAATAGTCTTTGTTTCAACCTTTTATCTTGAGGCATTTTTTAAAATTTTATTGTTTGATTGCAATGAAACCTCTTACCATTTTGCAACATTTTCAGTTTTACCTTCTTAACCGACCAACCGGTGACAAATTCACTCTCCATGTCCTATATAACCATATTTTTTAGGTGAAGTGGAATCTTGGATAATGTGAGATGAAGATGATCTCTAAATGATTGAAGGCATGATTCCTTTAGCGTATTTATGAAGTATTTTCTTGTAGTTGTTCCTTTTATCTCCCTTGAAACAAGGTCATACTCTATCTTGGTACCTAAACTACCCATAGATTATGCATAAGCTAAGGATAAATAATAATTTTTAGTCCAAAGAGTTTCCATCACGCAAGATGTCTCAAAACAATTTTCTTTATTATTGGTGTCTGATCTTAATGACATTTTTTTTTCTGGTTTTCTTCTTGATCCTATAGAGGATGGGGAATTTATCAATTCATTGATAGATAAAAAATCATAGCCATAAGGTGCATATCTAGTAGCATACCTTACAATAGTATATCCATGAGTAAAGACATAGGTATCTAAGCCAAAATCTAGAGAAAAGTAACTAACTAATGAAGTAGGAGCATCCATTTAATCACTTGTAATTTAACTTGACCTAGTTCTTTACACAATAGCTTAAGTAGCAGATTCTATTGGATTAGAATATGATAATTCTAAATTTCTTTGAGTTTAGAGTCAAAAAATACTATTTGTAGGGTTTTTAGGAGTAAGGAGGTATTATAGTGTGCAATGGGTTCCTTGCATAATAGCTATTGGTGTGGGATTGGTGTGACAAGTCTTGAAACCAAGAAGAGAATACTGCAACAATTCCCCATTATTGTGTTAAGTAACCCTATTTTCTTGAAGGATTTGTTTTATCCCCACGTAAATTTTCCAAAGAAAAATGAGTATACAATGGGGTATTTGGAGTAGGCACAAATTCTATATTATTATATATACAACCCCACTATTTTGTCATATTTTAAGCCAAAGTCCTATCAAGGACATGTACTAGCTACTATGGGACTTAGAAAGGTTTGTATTAAATCCATATTTAAACCCCTTTTGAAATAATGACTTGTGAATTTGTTGGAGGTTCCTTGGTTTGGGACCATACCCATAGTGAAGAGGTTTATGTTGTTGTTGTTGTTAGCCCATGTGCATATTGGAGGGATATGTTTGGACAAACACATCAAGATGGTGAACAATGCTATTGAATCTTGTACCAATTTAGGCAAATGATTGGAAAACAAACTATAAGAGCCTAACCTGCCATAAGATTATATATCTAAAACTCACATTATAGTGCCTTCCCCACACTGTTATTAAGGCTACTATGACAAAGTAAAGGAGGAACTTGCAGACCAACCCATTGAACTAAACATGTTTTTTCATCCTGATGTTAATGTAACTCTGGTAGATGGCTGTCACCATCTCGATTCTCAAGGTCTCATCATGATGGAAGAAGAAGAACAAACCTATGGAGAACATCCTTTTACAATAAGAAAAACCCTTTGATCTATGCTATACCTAGTTGAGAATGGAGTATGATGATATCATGGCCGAGGTGAGATGGAAATATGAGCTTAGACCTAGGTTTAATGATAGAAAATTTTAAAGAGAATAAGGACCAAGGGGATCTTAAAATATAATAAGGGATGCATCCAAAGGTGTTGATATTTATAAGAGAGAGGTTGTAGTAGGGGATTTTGATTTCAATAAGCTAGCTGTCTTGATAAGATAAGAGCCCAAATTAGTTTAACATTCCAAATGATAGTTGGGTCATAGGGAATGGTGGTAAGTTTCATGCATCACAATAGCCAAGTTCCACCTTGGCCAAACCTTCCATTGTATTATTGTTGTCATAATCATCCTCATTGTCATTGTCATCGTTTCCATCTTCACCATCACCACCACTATCATAAGTTGTTTTCTAGTGAGGATTATCATAGGTACATCCTGAGTACATTGATGAATCCAATTCCATCTTGGATGTATCATCCAAACTTTATGTATATTTACAAGCTGACCTCTTATATCCATTATTTTCTAAAATGTTAAATATTTTCACAAATGATATACTGAATAGTTAATGGATGATACAAATAGTTTCCATGGTTGATATTATTCCAGTTATATGCTCTTTATAAATGATCAAAAATATTAATTTTGTATTTAGAATTATATTTGTAGCACAAATAACATGGTTGAGAATCACTTAATAGCTATAGCAATTCACAACTTCTGATTTTTTTTTTTCTTTCTCCTTAAGTTTTGCAACCCAATTTGACTTGAGCATGCTTGATAGTGACAATACCATTTTCCAAAACTCCAAGTCTCACAAAATTTCTATAGACAACTACCTCTACATGGTAATATCAAAAATATCAACAAATTCACGATCTCATATATGTTAGAAGAGGCCATCATCAATGCGAATCAAATACCAAGAATTATCTATGTCTACTAAAACCTATAATAACATTATTGCCCTAATAGAAACTAAAAACTTATATAGCCAACTACTAAATTTTCAAATCAATTAAAAATATTCAACAACAAGTTGTTTTCTTATGAATATTGTTGCCATATCTTCCTTGGTTTGATGATGAAAAGGAAATAAAATTTCATTAGTTATCAAAGGTAGACTAAATTAATTATTTGCATACCTACAAAACCTAGTGTTTCTTATCCAAAATAGATCATAAGCACATTGATGAAGCAAAATCTGTTTTGATGTATCATCCAAACATTCTGTACAATTACAAGCTCACCTCTAATCCATTGTTTCTGAAAATGATGAATATTTTCACATATGATATCCTGAACATTTTGACAATACAAATAATTCTCAATGTTATTCTTCCATTTATATGCTCTTTAAAATTTATTTGAAAGCTCAATTTTGTCCCAATAATTAGACTTGTAGCACAAAGAACATGGTTAATACATATGATTTGACCTAGAAATAATTAATACCAAAATTTAACAAAAACTTTGTTACTGCATAAAAATAGAATTAAAAAAAAAAAACTCCCAAAAAAAAAAAAAAAAAAAAAAAAAAAAAAAAAAAAAACAACTTTATCAAAACTTTATACCAAAATTTAATGATTTTTTTTAAGCTAATACTAACACCACCAATATAACAAGATATCTTTCTATTGCTAATACTACCATTACAACAAGATATCCCAAGAGGGATATAAAATGAAAAAAAGTTTAATAATAATATGTATGTAGAAGATGGTCTTGAAACTGGTGAATTCATGAAAATCCATGGGACTATAGTCAAAATTATTATATGTTATTTAGTATTTTATATAAATTCTCAAAATACTTACATAAATCATTTTTTTAAAACCAAAATTTAACAAAAAAATTTCTGGTGTTAACATTAGAACCACCATTACAATAAGACATCTTTCTAGTGTTGGCACCACCATTATAGCAAGATATCGTAAGAGAGACAAAAAATGTAAAAGTCTTATAGTAATAAAATATGGTCTTGAAAATATTATGTTCATGAATCCATAAGAATGTAAGATTATTAACATCATCATAATCATTTTCATCATCTTCATTATCATCATCATCAATTCCATTATTGTCATCATTATTGTCATCATAGCATTATCATCATAATCGCCATTCATGCCATCATCATCTTCTTCATAATAATCATCATGATTATGGGCATTGTCATCAATTGTTCATAATTATAGGCATAGTAAGAAATATCATCAACCCAAAAAATGTGATGAGTGCTAGAAAGGGGTCATTTAGGACACATATGATATATGGAAGAGAAATAACAAATCTATTTTTGAGAGATGATCAATGATGATCATGAACACCACCATTATCATTTTCGTCATCTCCATCATCATCATTAATGTAATTTATGGCATCATTATTGTCATCATCTTCATGGACATCATCATTATTGGCATCATCATCATCATTCATGCCATTATTGTTGTTGATGATTACCTATACGACAATGATGATAATGATGATCAAATGATGATGACTTGCATGACGACACCAAAGATAATGATTATGATTACGAAAATGACAACATTTAGAAATTGAGAAGATTGGCCAAGTTCATTAGCATCATCATCATCATAATCACTATCATCATCATCATCATCATTATCATTGTAACCACCATCATCTTTATCATCATAATCACAATTCATGTCATCGTCATCATCTTCATTATCATGATTGTCATGATTATTGACATTGTCATCAGTTTTTCATAATTGTCAATGTCATAAGAAATACCATAAATGCAGAAAATATGATGAGTGTTGGAGAAGGGATACAAAAGCGATCAAAAAAGTGGGGGCAACATTAGACGTAAAATTGGATGCAAAAGTAGATGCAATAGTTAATGCAAAATTGGATGCAAAATAGTATGTAAGTGAAAATGCAAAAGTGGATGCAAACATGGGTGCAACAATGGACATAACATTGGTGAAACAATGGACACAAAATTATATGCAAAAGCGGATGCAATAGAAGGGGATGAAAAAGTAGATGAAAAATGTGATGCAAAACCTAACGTAAAAGTGGATGCAACAGGGGATGAAAAAAATACACAATATTTGATGCAAACTTGGAAACATAAGAGGATGCAAATATGGATGAAAAAGTGGAAGAAAATGTGGGTTGCAATGGTAGGCGCAATAGATGACATGAACTGTGGTGCAACAAAAGTGGATGTAACAACACAAAAAAAATATGCAAACTTGGATGCCAAACAAGATGCAAAAAGGGTTACAAAAGTGGATGCAAACATGGGTTCCATAGGTGAAACAAAATTGGATGCAAAAAATATATACAATGGATGTAGATAAAAACAATACGCAAAACCCAATGCATAAACCTAACACAAAAGTGGATGAAAAAAGAGATGCAATATTTAATGCAAAATAGGATGTCAACATGGATGCAAAATTGGAAGTAAACATGGGTACAATAGTAAGTGAAAAACATAGTACAAAATATGGTACAAAAAAAGTGGATGTAATGATATATGAAAAAAAAATCAAACTTTGATGCAAAAAGGGATGTAAAATTGGACGTAAACATGGGTGCAACAGCGGATGCAACAAAAGTTGATGCAAAAGTAGATACAAAATGAGACACAAAACGTAATGCAAATTGATGTAAAAGTGGATATAAAAAGGGATGCAAAAATAGATGTAAAAGTCAATGAAAACCTAGACACAAATGTGGATGCAAACGTGGATGCAAAATTAGAAGCAAAAGTGGGTGCAAAAGGAGGCACAAAATTAGGGGCAAATTGTGGCACAATAAAATTGGATGCAATAGTGGACACAATAACAGATTCAAAAGAGGATATAAATATGGATGCAAAACAAGATGAAAGAGTAGATGAAACAAAAGTAGATGCAAAAATAGACACAAACCTCGATGGAAATCTTGGCACAAAAAGGGTGCAAAAAATGATTTAACAAATGATGCAAAAGAAGATGCAAAAGTTGATGCAAGTATAGTCGTAAGAAGTGTATGTAATAGAGGATTAAAAAGTAGGCGAAACAAAATTAGGTGGCAAAATTGATGCAAAACCTGGTGCAAATGACAACACAAAACTTGGCATAAAACTTCGTGCAAAACCAATTGCAATACTTGGTGCTAAACTTGCAAAACTTGGTGCAAATTTTGCATCAAGTTTTTAACCACATTTGATAAATGAACACAAATAATACCAAAAATTGGCTCTAAGCACAAAAACAGAAGCAAAAAGGGATGCCAATCATAGGGTTTTGTTGTAGTGTTTTCTATAATTACAATAATTCTGAAAGGTTATAAGGTCTTTTCGTGAGCGAAAAATTTATTTTGTTTTATATATTAATGACATAGGGAAAATAAATGTTGTTATATATATATACTATATATATATATATATATAAATATATATCAAGTGCATTAAAAAAATATATTGTTAGATCTATTAACATGGCCACTCAACTTTATAATATAATCATCACATAATTTTTGTGTGGCTAGGAAGAATGTCAAAAAACATTAGATGGGGAATGTCTAATTGGCTAGGGGTTGATGATGGCAAATGTTATTTCCCTTACACTCTTTTTGGGTGTGCATGGCCACAAATAATTTCATATGCTACAACTAATAGATATTAAGGAAGAATGGGCACATTCAAGGGGGGAGCACATATCATCTAATGGTAATCTCTTTATGAATCATTATATATATTTTCTTTATATTAATGATATTTGTATTTTTTTTTTATTGTTATAATATTTGTTTATAGACTAATTTCATGTGATTGTTTGTAATTATTATAAAGTCCAAGTGGCCCCCAAGTACTGTGATACACATGCGCTAAGTAGTAGTACTAGTAATGGTGTTCTACAAGTTGAGAACATAGAGAGAATACTGAAGATCAAGGTAATGATCCTATTGAAGAAGATGAAAATAATAACATAGTTCAAGATGATGGGACGAATAAATTGGTGCAATAATTGTTCGCCAATGAGAACGATGATGATATTTATGACGCACCTATGCTACAAAAAGCAAGGTCACTTGTTGGCTTATGGGGGCCTGACCTAGGTTCAGCATTAATTAGCCAAACAAATCCCTACACTACTGGCCCTTTCGGAATCAGCCCATGGAGTGTGGACTGAAGTCCCGCCTGAAGTAGTATGGGGGGATGTTGGAGTCAAGTTTCCACACCCTTGAGATGGATGTGATGTCGGTTTACTCCAGCTATACCTGCCTTTGCATATGTTGCTTAGCACTCTATTCCACCCTTTTATACCTTCGCAAAAGGGTACAATCTGTTTTCGTGCAGCCCTAACTAGGTGTTGATATAATTTCGTGCTGCTAGGGTAGCGAAATGTGATCTTTCCCAAACCAAGCTAAGTGTCTTACTTATCTTATTAACAGATCTTAGTTAGCTTCGCGTAAATAGATGTTCTTACTTGTGTTCACTTATCCAACACAATTACATATATCCACGCATCATATAAGCATTATAAGTGAAATTCATACCCAATATAACAAGATGAATAAACGGAAATAAAGACACAAAAATTGTAGAATACTTCTTGTTATTGATAATTTCGAACAATTACAGACTCGACCTACCATGCGCACTCAGCTGTGGACTTCTAGGCTTCTGCGCACTCAGTTTCAGAGCCTCTACCTACACTACAACCCAAGACTTAGACTTCTACTTCAGAGCTATCTCTCTTACATCATATCTTCATTGCTTCATTGATTGATTCTTCTAACTACTTAGAGCTTAGCTCTATTTATCCAAAATAAGGGCAGACAACCCTATGATTCTTTAACATCTACGCTCTCCGCGACCACAAAATGCAGAGCCTTTACACTTGGATTACAAAATTATGACCAAAATATGGGCTTTTAGCCCCAAACCTACCCTAGGGGGATCCCGCACCCAACAAAGCCCCAACACAAACATCATGACCCACCCTCGAGTCACTATGTAGGTGCGGAGAACTTAGCACAAAGACCTCCTAGCTCTGTTTGGATCACCGCAACTTCAACACACTAAGTGGCTATCTGCTGGACTTATTCCATGTGTTGCTCAGTGACTGCTACTGAACTACTACCCTGAATCATCTACTGAGCTGCCTACAGTTGCATGATATTTCCTTCAGTGGAGGTTGTGATCGCATAAGCCTTGTCTATCGATGGATGTAGGCCGATTTTAAGACTGCTTCTTTATGTCGAGTGGCATTCACCTGTTCCTTGATCATCTTTGCCTCCTGCATTCATGCGAGCCTTTGTGTATGGGAAACCATTTGCGTGGTCCCTTTCACCTCGTCATATTTTTCCTGTAGGTCGTGCTCCTCTGTCTCCAGGAACTCTACATTTGGGTCCTCCTGCAAGGTGGTTAGGACCTCGAATGACTGTTTAAAACACTGCATGCAGTCTGCTACTACACTGTCGACCACCACTATTGCTGTTGTAACAATGGTGGTACACTGTTCCTTGACTTCCAGCGAAGTTGAAGGCTAAGCCCTCAACTGCAATTCTGTGATCTATAGGTTCAGCTCCAACTGAACTTGGACCATCTATGCTCGAGCATCGCTCACCCTTGTGGCTAACTTGCACACGTGTGCCTCTATCGGTTCTTTTGCCTAAATGTCCAACTCCGGGACTATTCGACAAGCTTCCTCCACTACCTGCATTACTTTCTTGTTCTGCTCCACTGCCTCGTTGTGCTGCAGGCCCAAATTCTTAATGTTGATGCACTGCTCACTCATCACCTATAGAGTGTGGCTCTCCCGGGCCCTGAGTTCCACGGTGACTCCATCCTACAAGAGGTAAAGCATCTCCCGAGGGAGCACAACCATATTCAGTCCTACCATTTTCATACTACTAACCGTGGGCTTGTCAGCCTCATTTTCTATAGTGAGTGACCCATGTGGTAGCACTATCGTGTTGGTCACCCTTGTGCATAACATCTCCTTGGTAGCTGAAGTGTCGATCACGAGGCTGGTAGACAATGCGCCAGCCTGTGCAGTGCGAACCTGCAACTCCTACACCTTTGTTTGGAGAGCCCCCAATACCAACTAAAACTATTCTTCGAACTATTGGAGGGCCTCCATAGTGACATCCCTCACCGTTTCACCAATGTCATGCAAATCCCCCTCAGTGAGGGTGATTAGGTCCAAGGATGTCTTTGAAGCCCTAGCTTTCTTCTGTGAGGCTGCCTTCTCTTGTGGGCGCAAATACTTTAGTTGGGTGGACATTGTCTAATCGTGCCACCTTTTTTTGTCTTTGTTTCTACCTCAGCCATGGGCAAAGGTGACTTCTATCCTTTGCACTCTTCTCCTTCTATTTTCTATTGTTCTTCTAGTTTGGCGGCGTCGCGCGCTACCTGGTCCTTAGCCTCTGTTTCCTCTTTTCTGCATTTCTCCACCAGCTGCGACATTCGGAGCTTTATTTCTTCCTTCTTCCGCTGCGCGGTGGGCTTGTCCATTTCCATTGTGAAGCCAGCTGGATCACACCACTCTAGTGGCCAAGACTTGAGGACTATGAAAATTAAATCATTAGTTGCCAGATATGGTAAGTTATGCCATGTATTCGTAGGGTCCTTCCATGCCCTCACAAAGGCATGGTGGAAATCTGCTTTGAACTCTTCAAAGCTCTGCAAACTGGTATATACTGTGGGCGACAATCATGGCTTGCGATTGATCCCCATCCAGATATTCATCTCCATCAAGATCCAAAATATCTTACTTTATTTTATACGCTGTGTGTCCTTGGTTTCCCACAGTGAAGTGTACTTCGTTTCCTCTGGAAGGTCCAGGGTGACCGAAGGGAATTAGCTATCTTCGGGCAGCTCCCATGCCACCATTACGGTCAAGAATAGGAGCCACGCGTAGTGAAATTTCTTACCCTACTCCTATGCCTCGTGACAGTTCGCAAGGAACTCACTACATAGATAATTCACCCAACTAAACTGGACTCCTTTAGCGCATTAGGAAGCTAGTTCAATCAAGCATGGCACCTCATCCGCGCAACACTTTCGCATCACTTTCCCTGCTAAAATTTGTGTTGCAACTTTGATTGCAAGGTTGTTAATGCGAGAGATGGCATATCCCCGCTTCTTCTTCTCCAACTTGAACTTCTTCTTCATTGCTTCCGTGAGGGCCAACTTGCCAATTTTTCATTTGATATATTGGTTGGATCCTCCCCTGAGTAAGGCAGCCATGTGATTCGATGAATCAAGTGATCTATGATGGGAATGGGCTCCTCCAGCCATAAACACCCATCATGCACCAAGCAAAGTAGTTGCCTGAGGACGAAGATGGTCACTGGGGCGCAGTGGTAATGTCACACCTAGAGTAGGTTTAGCAACCCGGCTTTCACTACACCCTTGAGACACGTGGATGAATCCAATTCAATCGTTCTAGCCATTGGCACATTAGCTACTCAGTCACTAAATGTGGGAATATCTCATGAGCTGTGAGGTCCCAATCTTCAAACTTTAGGAGAGGAACCCGTCTTAAGTGTGATCCCTGAAAAACAAGGTCATCTGGGAGCAACAGACTTTGCATGGAGCTCTTTCTCTCATTTATGTCCTTTGGCACCTTAGATGTACCGTTGCGCGAAGGAACATATTCTGGTAGCCTGCTAATAGGGTCTGCACCCTGGGTTTCAACTTCCATTTCTATGTACTCTTCATCCACCAGGATTTCTTCAGATTCTTCCTCATCGACCTCTAGATTAATGGCCTTCCCCTTTTCCTGCAAGGTGAGCTTGGTCCTTTGTGGGTTTCTTGGTGAGACACGCACCGAGATCATAACTTGCTTATCCTTCTTAGGTCTCGATGTTTTGGGGGATTTAGGGACTTCAACTATTACTCTGGCACTCTCTGAGGCTTTTACTACCAAAATTTCCTCCGCGGCTTCCTCAAGTGTTGACATCATTCTAGTTAGGAGGTCCTGCATCTCCTTCAGCAATGTCTCAAACACTGAACTTGCTCTCAAAGCCTCAAAATTCGTAAGGCCTATACACACCTGATAGTGCAACAACTGGATTTTCAAAATACCAAGTGCTTTTTGTTGGAAAACCACTTGTAATTTATAGGGCCTTTTGAATTCAAATTCGACCGCTTCCCCCAAATTTGGCCTATTAATGCTATATTGGCAGCATATTTTCAAGAATCCAAGCCATAAATTTCACCTTAAATCCATGCCACTTGCTCCATTTGGCCTCAAACCGACCATCAAATTGTGAGTAGTGACTTTAACGGTCACTTTCTGGTGGACCTACACGCTAGCGCAATCGTCTTCACACTATCACAGACCCTGTGACACTTCACTGCTTCATGTAGTCTTGAAATCGTGTAGCTCCCCAACTCGAGCAATGTAGTTTATAGTCACATGCCTCCATTCAACTAGATGGAGTGCTAAAACTATGCTTTTGTCGTCTAGTCAGATGGTTGAGCCACTTGTGTATGGCTTCAATCAACTACTATTAACCTTTCCCTTGAAGGGATTGCCATTCAACTTAACCTTTTGGACTGCGCCACTGTCGGTAACCTCCTTAATAACATAGGGTCCCAGCCAATGCATTTTGAATTTCCCTTGAAATTTATCAAACTTACTATCATACAACAACATCAAGTCATTCACCTTAAAGGTGTGCAGCTTAATATGTCAGTCATGCCATGCTCTTTCATGCTACTTTTGGATTTGTTGGTTAAATCCATCCAAAAATATCTCTTCTTCAAGCTCATCCATCTGTGCGAGCCTCTCTTCCAGGGCTCCATTCTCCATCATACCTGTGAGCACTTCTATGCACAGAATAGGCACGATGTATTCCATAGGCATTACCGCTTCAACCCCATATACCAGCCTAAAGGGTGTATGTCCCATTAACTTCTTGCACATTGTCCGATAAGCCCATAATACTGCAAGTATACGTAGCCCCAATCACTTTGCTAAGCATTGCAAACCTTGGTCAGCATGGTTTCAAGCACTTTGTTGAACACCTCCATTGTCCCATTAGCCTATGGGTGATAAGGTGTGCTCTTTTGGTGATACACCTAAAATTATTCGCTCAGTGCACGAATCATTTCATTCAGAAAGTGCATACCCTGATCACTCATCAAAATATTTGGACATCCAAATCATGTCAGTACATGCTTAAATAGAAACTTTGTGGCAGTCGCACCTGTGCAATCCTTCACCGGTTGTGCTTCTACCCAACGAGTCAAGTACTCTATCACAATGATAATGTACCTCGTGCCTGTCTTTCCTTGGGGCTGAATAGGTCTTACAAAATCTATTGCACACTTTTTGAAGGGTTGTAACATTATTTGTGGATTCAAAGGAATTTCGTCCCTCCGTGATGGCCTACCTGTTCATTGGCATACATCACATGCCTTGCAATGTGCTTTTGAATCCTGATGAAGGGTTGGCCACCACAAGCCTGCACATAGAATCTTCAGCGCAGTTTCTCTCCCTTCATAATGTCCTCCCACGACACCCCCATGAGCGTCTGCAAGGATGCTGCTCCATTCAAACTCAAGTACATACATTCACAATATCTCATTAGTCCCCATCTTGTTTAGATGCCCAGAAATGACAGAGAAATCTGTCGTTTGCACCACTAATTCCTTCTTTTGCTAGACAAGGTATCCTTTCGGTGTAGTTATTATTGTTAGGAAGTGTATTATATCCTCAAATTGTCCATCCGTGATGCACACAGCAAAGAGCTACGCATCAGGTAATCCTTCCTCCAAATTAGTGGGTTCCTCCCCTTTCTCGATGTGCGACAGGTGATCTGGTCCCGCATTCAATCGTCCAGGCTTCACAACAACTTCAAAATCATATTCTTGGAAAAATGATAGCCATTTGCAAATCCCCCCCCCCCCCCCCCACCAACACAAGCTTATTGACTAGGTACTTTAGCGTGGAGTGATTTGTATACATCTTAAAGTGACCTCCTAGTAAGTAGTGTCGATACTTCTGGAGCGCATACACCATAGCTAGCCCCTCATGCTTAGTGGTGCAATAGTTCTTTTCTGCTTTGGATAATCTGCATCTTGCGAACGTGATACGGTGGTCCAATTATTCTCTACCATCCTATGTTAGTATTGCCCCTAGCGCTATACATGACATGTCAACATGTACATGAAACTCTTTCTTCCAGTTTGTAAAGACTAGAATCGGTGCAGTAACCATCTTTTCTTTCAATATATCCAAGCTTTTCTTACAGTTATCATTCCAGTATAACGAGACATCCTTCTTCAACAATTTTTCAATTGGCGCGGTGATCTCGACATAGCCTTTGATAAACTTCCTGTAATATCCCGTATGTCCCATAGTAGCGTGCAGTTGTTTCACACTCCTCGACACTTCCAAGTTCAGAATCACCGCAATCTTCACGGGGTCTACCATCAACCCTTGTCTCCAAACCACATGCCCTAATAGGTTCCCAAAAGGAAGGCAAAACAGACACTTCTTGAGGTTGAGCACGATCTGGTATCTTTGACAGGCATCCAGCATCAAGCCCAAGCTCGCTACATGGCACTTAACCAGCCCAAATATAGTCCAATCATCAAAATATACCTCCAAAAACTTATGAATGAATTCCTTGGATGTCGCGACGACCACGCGCGAAACGATAGCAGGCACATTCTTCAACCAAAACGACATTATAGTGTATTGAAAACAACCTCACTCAGTCACGAAGGTTGTCTTGCTCCTATCCTCTGGTGTAATTTTGATTTAGTGGTACCCAGAGAACCCATCAGTGAAGTAGTATGCTTCCTAGCCACCTACATTGTCTAACACTTGATCCGTGAATGGAGTTGGGAAAGGATCATGCACACAAGTGTCATTCAATTTTATGACATCCACGCATATCCTTATCTTATCCTTCTTCTTTTTATCTTGCACCACCATTGGGCTTACCCAATCAAATTCCTCCATAGGCTCAATGATTCCTGCTGCTAATATTTTGTCTAGCTCTAAGTAGAACTTTTCCTTGTATTTTGGATTTAGGCGGTAAGGCCTCTGCTTAATTGGCTTCACGTTAGGTTTTAACGTGATCTTCATCACTCCTAGATCTCTGATTATTCCTTCCAAATCTACAAACTTGGTAGGGAATAAGTCCTGATATTCACAGAGTAATTCAACAACCTTATCCACTGTCGCATCATCCAGTAGTCTCCAATCTTCGCGAATTTGGGTTCTCCCTCCGTACCAATGTTCACCTGTTTATTTCTCACTGGCGTAGTTACATCAGGGTTCTCAATATGCGGTCCTTGGACCTAATGGTGGACCTCTATTTTTGGAATGTTAATCTTCCACGGATCCTCATCCTCCTCTTCAGTAGTTACATTATAACATTCCAGTGTGAAACTCAGCTAAGTATCCCATTCAGGTTGCATTAGGTCTAAAGGATCCTACAGTATCCTAAAGATGGCTACTTTCACCTCTTGTAGTGCTTCATCAATACTGTCAAACCTATCCTTAAAACTAAATTTCATCATGAATCCTTCACACAAGATATCCCATTCACTTGTCCCATGGTGGAGCTCTATTTCTATACACCATTTCATTGGGATAACATCCAGGGTATGACAGAATAGGTGAACCCACTCAGGTTGTCGCTTTTCTCCATAGGCCTGCGTCCATTTGGCCAGATGCACGCATGGATCATTCTACCCATCATACTTGTCTGTTAGTCAAATGTTAGGCTTCCCAAACCATGTTCTCATCATCCTCCTACATTCGTACCAATCATAAAAACTTCCCTTGTGCGTACCCCACCATCTTGCAGGCATATCATGCAGTGCCTAGTCCAAGGCCTAGAAGCATTTCTTTTCTGGCACCTCCCTTCAAATGCATCCAAGAAGGTATCTACCTCATTTAGACCATCATAAATAGGCAGATTTCTTACCTCTAATGGCACACAGGGCAACGACCAGGTCATCATGTTGCAATTCAGCGTAGTTACTTCGTGTAATTGATTCTGCCAGTGTTCTATTTCTTCATCGGAGTCTAAAGTGAGGGAAGTCTCATGCTCCCATGTAATCCGTCCATCCGCAGTGGGATTCACCTAGTCTTGGTCTCACGCTATTATCTTATAAATGCAATCCAGATCATCATCACTCTCATAATCGCAGACTGGTTCTGTATAGCATGATCCTTCAGTAGGACCAAGGGGTATTATTACGTGTAGTGATTTCTTCTCAAAGATCATCTTTCACTTCTTGAGATTGATTACCCTGCTCATATCAGTAGCCCAATCAATTCCCCAGAGCACAGGGTAGGGATTTCTATCATCAACAATATATATTACTTCAAAATCTACCAACACACTCACTCCCTCAATATCCATGGTTACTCCCTGCAGCCGCCCCATGGGTAAGATTTTCTGTTTATTCACCATCCTTAGCTGAACTAAGGACCATTGTAGTGTAGGTCTCCCCATTCACTCCCATCTCTATTTCGGTAGAACATTCACATCTGATCCCAAATCTAGAATGACTTGATCCATTTTGTATTCTCTGATCTACGTGGTGAGTCTCTTTTCATGCCTCGTCCTTGTCTTATGCTTACCGATCTTTCAGAATACACACGGTTCACTTGGCATGGTCCCAACACATCTATTGATGAGTTTTTGTAACCATTTCATAGCTTTACTATCACGTAGTAACTTCATATAGGTTTCCAGGAAAGTAGTGAGCACAGAGGGGTCCATCTCTGGCTCTGATTTATCCTTGCTTCCTGAAGTGGAGGCCTCAGTGAAGCTCTTCTTAGCTTCCATGAATTATTCATGAGCGCACTCCAAATCAAACTTATCTCTTTCACTGGGGCTTTGTGAAGCCATGTAGTGTCTTCGGGTCGTTTCCCTTTGTCATCTCCCATCGCGATTCCACTCTGAAGTACTATATTTATGTTCAAATCTTCCATGCGCATCTCAAACCTCATCATCTATAGGTTCTGAGTTAGGGGAGGTAGTAGCACCCCTTTTTCATGTATCCTAACTATCAGAGTAGGACAATCTTCTATTTCATGACTAAACATCATGCAATACTTGCACGATGGGCCCGTTAGATTAGTGCAATCATGGGCATAGTGTCTTGGCCCTCCACAATTGTAGCAAATCAACTGACCTTGACCCCTACCAGGTCCTCCTCTGCCTCTGCCTTATCCATGCCCCTGAAATATCATCCACCCCATCCTTGCATTTTGGTCAAGGGGCCGCGTTTAGGCTTGAACCCTGTAGACGGGAGTTCTATCTATCATCAATTCATAGCTCTTGTAAGTACACTCATCATGTCCTACCGACCTACAAAAGTTGAAGAACAACTATTGAGGTGTTTGCACATACTTCTATAGCAAGTGACAGTTATGCATAGCATGTTTTCCAGCTACCTGAAAAATAGTGCACCATAAAGCAGGTGTCGCGTTAGGTTCGCTTTAGCTTCTGGCCTTAAAGGCATCGATCCTCCTCCTGTAATGTAATTTGTAAATACCGGGCAGTGGTCTTTCTCATGACCTTGACTCTTGCATTTCAAGCACCATACCTCCTCGTGTACCTCTGGTCAAACCATCTCGTCCTGCTTCAGAATTTGCATCTCAAGGCACAAATTCTGCAACTATGCGTGGATCTGCTGAACTCCTAGATTAGGATCTTGCATCAGAGTCTCATCTGGTCTCATGGCAATCTCTAAGGCCTTTGCCTAAGTTTTTATCTTTTGCTATGACAACGTGCTCCTTAAGTGGGGTAGTAGCGAAGCTATAAACCACTCATGATGTTGTCCATCTGTCAAATTCATATTGGCTTTGCGGATTTCACACTTCAATCTTTGATCCAATTCCCATGATGTCTCACCTAGTCGCATCACAATCTCTTTGAAGCCCACAGTTGACTGTGCCTTGGACTTAGGCCTGCTAAATTCCATATTTAGTGCTGCTTGGATGTTTGCTACTCTAGATTTCCATGCATCACATGTAACACCTTGAGCTTCCCATACAACCCGCACATCAAACCAGAATTTCTCTAGTCTAGACGCTTGTGCCAAGATCTTCATCTCTACAATACGCTATTGCACACCTATGATAAGCTTGGCATAGTGATCTTCTAACCTATTCCAAGATTCCATTGTTATCTCCTGAACCTTGTCTCCAATTTGATCTAGGTCACCTTCAGTTAGAATCGTTGGTGTGATTTTTTTTTTTAATTTATCCACCTTATGCTTCTTTCTGCTCTTAATGGCAGCTTCGCCTTGGTTATTTCTCTTCTTCACAACAATTTTCTTTGTTTCTGCCTTTTCTTTCTCCTTAGTCGTATCCTCGGCTCCTTGAGGATCCTCTTCATCATGGTTTTCTTCTTTGTGGTGTTCTTATTCCTCTTCCTCTTCCTTTGCCTCCTTCTCCTTGTCTTTTCCACTACCTTCTCAATGGTGTGAAGTGTCCAACTCTTCTTCTTCTGTTGCATTGTCTCCTACTTCCTCCAGTGGAATCATCCATTCTATAGGCCATGTCTGTATTACTTCTACTAGATCATCTTCTTTGACCATATATGGAAATGCACGCCATTCCTTCTCTGTGTCTCTATGCGCTTGTATGTACAATTTATGGAAATCTGCCTTAAACCTCGCCACATGGTTGTACTATTTGTAAAAATGAAGTGAAAGGCATAGATGTTGGTTTACTAACATGTGTAGATCCATTTGATATAATATAAAAAATATCTTATTCTCATGCACTCATGATGGTTGAGTGGTATGCCACAACGAAGCATACCTCATGGCGTCACATACATCTTCTTCTATCGGAGGAAACTGCATATCCTCCGACTCCTTCCATGCCAACATAGAAATGATCAATATTAACCAGACATAGTGGAAATGTGTACCTTTTTCCTGGTCCTCGTGGCAGTCATCCAGGAATTCCTTGCATAAATATCTAGCCTAGTTATACTGGACTCCATTTGCACACTACACTGCTAAATACACCATCAACATAGGAACTCCATATGCGTGACACTTCCTCATGATCGTTTTGGCAAAAATA
Organism: Pinus taeda; assembly: GCA_000404065.3. Classification (NCBI taxonomy): domain Eukaryota; kingdom Viridiplantae; phylum Streptophyta; class Pinopsida; order Pinales; family Pinaceae; genus Pinus; species Pinus taeda. Next base: position 207,436 of record APFE031754117.1, read on the forward strand.
TGTGCAACAAAGTGGAATTCTTGATCATTGATCGATTTTATGTCATAGCCCCTATTTCCTTTGACCAATCCATACGTCTTCTTCATATTATCCACCACAGGCAATCCTGATCCTTTCCCACGGACTCCTCTATGGGCTTCTACCCTTGGCAAGGTAATCTAGTGATCCTCCAAATCAACATTTAGTCTATGGGTATCTTATTCCCCATCCACAAGTGTCCATCATGTATGAAAACCAATAATTGGTGCACACACACTGTGTTTGCTAAGCTTCTACCAAAGTGCGGCACATTCAACATGTTGAGAAGTCCTAGCTGCGCCAACTCATTCACCCATTGTTTTGGTTATAATATTGTCACTCTGCTATCTGGGTAGTGAAGCTATTGCAAGTACCAGTCTTCCTGTAATAGTGGCATAAATCTCCCATACTTTGCGTCCTTGGAATCCTTTACTAGTTTGGCATTTGGATTCCTTGCCAGGATGTATGAGGGTAGAGGTGAGATGAACGCTGCGCCACCTTTCTCCACCTACATTTTCTCCACTTCTTCTTCAATATTGACCTATTGAGGTTTGTTTTGAGGTTTCATAGGTTTGGCAGGCTTCTTGTCTTGCTTTTTCTTTGTTCTTTCTTCATTGATTTTCTTTTGCCTTAGTGATGTTTGTGGCTTCTATGGAAGAAATGTTTCTACTATGGGTGATGCTACTGTGGGTGTTTCAACTACTAGCACATACATATTTGTAGCTTCCATGACTCCAGACAATCCCTACTCACGAAAATTCGACAAAATCTCCTCCCAAGAATGCTCAGTCGAAATACAAAATGAAGTCTCTGGAAACTTCATCACACTATTAATCACTCGAGCTCTCATTTCATAAAATTTCTTAATCTAAGCAGGATTTGACTATTTATAGCAATTTTGGTCTTTGAACCTCATCATTAGATTTGATTTTGTCCCGATTCTGTTTAGATTTCGTCATTAAGTTCGTATCTATCCTTAAATTCTACCAGTATGTCATCTTAAATGCAACTTTGTGCATGTCGTTACCCTTTTAACAATCATATTTATACTTTTTCATCGAACTTAGATGCGTCCCCTATTGTAGCACACCTCTATCTTACATTGCAGCTTCCTGCAAACTTCAACATATTTCCTACTATAGTGAAGTAACTTCTTTGTCAAAGCTCTTTCTACAACTTCGTTTATAGTCCAATGCCCATATTCAACTGCATGTGACACTAAGAATTTCCTTCTTTGTTATTTAGGGTGAAGTTGTAGGGTCAGGGTTGTCCTTGTACAACTTCAACCTACTGCCATTTACTTTTCCCTGAATTAATTCTCCATGTAACTTTGCTAACTTCAGTGCGCTTCCATCAATAATATACTTAATAACATATGGGCCTAACCAATGTGTTTTGAAATTCCCTGGGAATTTCACAAACTTACTATCATAGAGGAGAATAAGGTTTCCTATATGGAACTTAATTTGCTTAATGTGCCTATCATGCCAAGCCTTTTCTCTTGCTTTATGTACTTGTTGATGAAATCCTTCTATAAACCTGTCTTCTTCTAGAGCAAGTAACTACGACATCCTCTCTTCCATTATGTCGGGGTCTACCATATTTGTAAAAGCTACAATTCTTAGGATAGGGACAATGTATTCCATGGGCATCATAACTTCTTGCCCATAAACCAATCTAGAGGGTGTCTGACCTATCAAATTTTTGCATGTAGCCCTATAAGCCCATAATACTACTAGAATCCTAAGATCTCAATCATTCATGTTTACATTGCATACCTTGGTCAGTGCATTCTCCAAAATTTTATTGAATTCTTCCATAGTTCCATTTGCTTGAGGATGGTAGGGAGTTCTCTTTTGGTGGTAAACTTGAATTCTTCAGTTAATGCCTCAATGGTCTTATTAAAAAAATGTGATCCTTGATCACTCATCAATATCTTTGGACACCCAAATCTGGACAATATGTATTCAAAGATGAACTTCACAGAAGTTTTTATGCTGCAATCCTTCACTGGATGTGCTTCAGCCTACCTTGTCAAATAATCATTCGTAATGATTATATACCTCACACTAGTCCTTTCTCTTGGTGGATTGATAGTTCCAACAAAATAAATAGCCCATTTATCAAAACCCTACAATGTTATTTGAGGCACTAGTGGCATTTAATCTCTCCTTCAAGGTTTTCCTGTTCTTAGGTAGATATCACAAGCTCGACATTACTCCTTTGCATCTTTGTGTAGCGTAGGCCACCATAAAATTGCTCTTAAAATTTTCTCCGTAGTGGCTTTTCTCACATAATGTCCCCTAACTGTGCCACTATGAGATTTTGTTAAAATTATTTGTCTTTTGTGCTCAAGAACATTCCTGTGTAGTATTTCATATAGTCCCATCTTATACAAATGTCCTTCTATTAATGAAAAAATTACTGCCTTAACCACCCATTTTTTCTTCTTCAGCGTAGTGTGTTATGAAGGGGCCATCCCTCTAGTGAAGAATTGAATAATATTAATGAAGTGAACATCTACAATCCTAATTGCAAATTGCTATGCTCCAGGAAGATTATCCTCTATATTCATTGGTTCTTCTCCTATTTCCAACCTTGATAAATGATCAACAACTTCAAAGTCATACTCCTGAAACAACAATAGCCATCTGCAATTTTTTCCTCCTAAAATAGGGTTATTGACCAAATATTTTAGTGCAGAGTGATCCATGAACATCTTGAAATGTGATCACAACAAACAATGTATAAACTTTTGTAAATCATATACCATAGCCAATCCATACCTTTCTATAGTTGTATAGTTCTTCTATGCTTTAGACAGTTTCCTACTTGCAAAAGCTATAGGTTGATCAATTTCTCCTACACCAGGTTGCGCCAATACCACTCCTAAAGCTATGCATGAAGCACCCACATGAACATGAAATTCCTTGTTCCAATCTGGGAATACTAGTATAGGAGAAGTTACCATCTTTTCTTTTAATGTGTTGAGGCTCTTTTGAAATTCTTCATTCCATAGGAATGTTACATCTTTCTTCAACAATTTTTCCATAGGCACACTGATCTGTGCATATCCTTTGGTAAATTTTCTGTAATATACTGTATGTCCTAATATGGTGCGAATTTGTCTTACTGTATTTGGTGGATGTTATCTATATCAATTGCATTGTACTTCTCTTTAATTGGTTCAATATACCTTGCTCCTTCTGATGGATCCAAGGGAATTATCACTCTCATATTGTTGCTTTCAAATGTCATTTGCCTCTTCTTTGTGTTTATTATAGCCATGTTGGCAAATGCCCAATCTAGTACAAGTAATGTAGGACAAGGGTTACTATCATCCATAGTTTCTATTACTTCAAAATGAGTAGTAATGTGTACCCCTTCAGTGTCCATTGTAATGCCTGCTAATCTTCCTAGAGGAACAATATTTTGTTGATTCACCATTCCTAGCTGAATAGGTGACCATTGAAATTTCAGTTTACCCATTAACTCCCATGTTTGATTTTTCAGGACATTAGCTTAAGATCCCAAATATAAAATAACTTGTTCGATGTCATATTCTCCTATTTGTGCACTAAGCCTCTTTCCTTTTCGGTTCTCTTCTATCTATGTAATTTTTTAACTTCGTGCATTTCACTTTGTGGTACTTAGATGCACATGAATTTATCAATTCCTAAAGTCCTTCTATAACTCTTTGATATTGCAATAATTTCATACAAGTTTGAAGAAAATATTTTAAAGTATCTACCTTATGTGCCACATCATGTTCCTATATTGTTAGTGCTTGGCTTTGTGTGGAATATGATACACCACAACTATTCTTTTGATTTTGTTGTGCGCTAGATGTCGAAGCCCCTACATCCATAAATATTCGTTTCACTTCCATAAAGACTTCTTTTTATTTCTAAATATCAAACACAAGGTATTTTTCAGTAGTCTTTCTAACCCATGTAGCTTCAGCTTCCTTCTTTCCATTTGCTTTATCATTTCCAGTCGCAGCCCCACTCGTTGTTACAATATTAATGTGAGGTACATTGGTCCTTGGTTCCACAGTCATCATCTAAATGTTCTGTGTCGGCTATTGATTTTTCTTTTCATCCATTTTTTCCATAAGTACCAGACAATCCTCAATTACATGATCAAAAGATTTGTAATACTTACATGTTGTAGTAGGATTTTGATAATCTCTTGATAAGTGACTTACCTATCCATAGTTGTAACAAATCATCTTTCCATGACCTTGACTAGCTCCGACACCTCAACCTCTTCCTTGATAGCCACCTCGACCACCACACTATCCACTTCCTTCTTATCCATGTTCTTCAACTTGCATTCTATAGGCATCAATATTGTTGGTTTAGTGGGTCATGACCCATGTTCAGAGTTATTTGCACCAAATAAATCCCTACACTACTAGCCCTTTTGGCATCAATCCGCAGGGCACAGAATAAGTCTCACTTGAAGCAGTATGAGGTGATGTTGGAACCAAGTTTCTGCACCCAAAGATCAGCTTGATGTCGTTTTATGCCCTAAATATTTCTTCATCCAGATCGATAAGCCTTAAAGGCTTATCGATATAACTTCCTTGAATTTGCCTCTAGACCTCCGCAAAGGTCTACGACTGGCTTTTGCGGACCCTGAACAGGCTAATCAACCACTTATGCACATCCAAGACTATTATTAGCCCATCAATTATTCAGTCCTACTTAAGTGTTGGATAACTTTAACATACAATAGTATAATCTTCGCGTAAACACTTAATGTCAATTGCGTTCATATAAAAATATAAGACATGTAAAGTCGCGCATCAATACATCATTATTTCACACAAGAATTATTTATCATATCATAAAGCACATTCATACATAACAGAAGTAAATGGGTAAAAATAGGAATTCCAGTAATAATTTTCTTTTTTGATAATCGATTCATCTTACAGACTCAAGACTTCCTTGCGTACTTAGGTGTAGAGGTTCACACACTCAACTATGGACTCTACTCTAGGCCTTTGCGCACACAGTTGTAGAGCCTTCCTTCTTCCCTAAGAATTCTACAATCTTCCCTTCTATTGACCCATTATATTTTTCTTCATCATCTCCTATCTCCTTAGACATCCCTAAGACACACTTATTTATACAATCCCATGGTCTACGGAGCATGGGTAGATCCACAAAAAGCCTACTTAACTTATGTGAAAGAGGTTAAAAACAATTTTTGACTCTTTAATTATCTATGTGCTCCATGACCCCGATTTGCGGAGACTGTAGATTTTGTACATCAAAACTTGGGCTTTTGCCCCAAAACTTGACTCAGGGGATCCCATCCCAATAAGAACCCAACACAAAGATCGTGACTCACCCTCGAGTCACTCAACTGGCACAGAGAACTTGATGCAAAGATCCCCTAGCTCCACTTGTGCAACCACTACTTCAGCCGCACTTTGCATGGATGCCTACTTGATCTGTTCCACCAACTGCCCTGTGGCTAGTCCTCTTGCTTGATCTTCTGCTGCGTACTCTACAAGTTCACAAATTTTTCCTGAATATTAGTAGAGATGATGTAGGCCTCATCCAACCAAGGCCCTAATATGGCCTTAAGGACAACCTCTTTCTTCTGCATTGCTCCCACCTATGTAAGCAACTTCCTAGCCTCCTGTAGCTTGGAAAGGCGTTGTGTTGTAGAAACGGTGTGCATCATTGCCCTCACTTCATCATATTATTGTTGGAGCTCGTGGACCTCTATATTCATGACATGCAAGGTGGGATATTCCTGTAGGGTCATGACTACTTCCATGCCCTACTCAAACAACATGATGCAATCCACCACTGTTGCATCGACCATAGCAGCTCCATCCTTAACAACGGCTTTGTGTTGTTCCCTTACCTCTAGCGGGGTTGAAGGCCACGACTTGAGCTCTAGTTCTATTATCTTCATGCTCAACTCAAACTGGACTCTAGCCACTTGTACCTTGGCGTCGCACATGCCTGCAACAAGCTTTCTGATCTTCACCTCCAACGGTGCTTCCTCTAGGATATGCAGTTATGGCACCATTCTGCATGCTTCTGCCACTGCGATCGTGAGTTGGGTGCTCTATGTCTAAATTTTCTTCTTTGCTTGCAATGCCTCTATTTTCTTGGTGAACATCTTCTCATTGTTCACCCTATATTCACTGAATAGGATTAGTGCATGTTACTCCCAAGCTATTGGCTTGATGGTGCCTAACCCAGATTCAGATGTGATTTAGCCAAACAAATCCTGAAACTACCGGCCCTTTCAGCAATAGCCCGTGGTGCGCAGACTGAGGTCTCACTTGAGGTAGTATGGGAGGGTGTTGGAACCAGGTTTCCGCACCCTAGGGATGTCTTGATGAGGTCTAGGAACTTCGTAAACCCAACCCGCATGCTTGTGCTGCCCCACGTAGCCGTCTGACCTTCGCAACGTGCGACCACTTCTGCAGCTCTGTAAAGAGTGCGAAGAGGTGCTCTATAGATCCTTTATCCTTACTATGCTATTATTATAGATCTTGATTTAATTGTGTATATCCAATATTCTTATTAACCATTCAACATTCATAACAAGTGCACGCAATCATAAAACTGTAAAGAGATGCATAAATACAACAGAAGCATAAACACACAGATCTAGGAGCAGATGCACAATATTTCATAATCAACTTATCTTTTATTAATCCTATATTCGAGTACAATCCCAACTCTGCCCTGCGAACTCAACTGCAAGGGTTCGCGCACACAGCTGCAGAATCTACCAGGCCTCTGCGCACACAGCTACAGAGCCTCTTCCTACTACTACAACCCAAGACTCGGACTTACAGACTCAGAGCTTAATTCATCATCCAAAATAACATCATATGACTTAAGACTACCTTTACACTTAGAGCCTCATTTTATTTATACAATCCCATAGTCTGTGGACCATGGGTAGGTTGACACACTTTACATTAAATTATATTATTTTAGGGCAGACAACCCTAGACTCTCACGCTCCGTGCCCACATTTCGCAGGGTCTTTACATTGCACTTGACTAAAATTCAAGCTTTAAGCCCCAACAACCTACTATGGAGGGATCTACTACCCAACAGGCCCCCAACACAATCATCGTGACTCATCCTTGAGTCACTCTACTGGCATGGTGATCTTCGCGTGAGGTCCATCCAACTGTTCCTGTGCTATGCGAAGGTCTGCAACTCACCATGCTACCGACATCTGGATCTGCTCCATTTCTACTTCTGAATCATCTGTGTTTGACTCGATTCTCTTCTCTAGTACCAGCTTCTAGTGCCTGTGTTTATAGTCCTACACCCCTTTCCGGCTTTCTCGGGTCACGAAGACTATGCTTCGGTCAGTTAGATAGTCGACCCACCCATGTCGGGCTTTAGGTGACTACCTTTTACTTTTCCTAGGATGGGTTCTCCATTAAGTTTGACTAGCTGGATTGCACCTTCGTCTGTAACTTCTTTGACCACATATGGTCCTAACCAATGCATTCTGAGTTTCCCCAGAATTTTTTCGAACTTGCTATCATATAGCAACACTAAATCATTTACCTTGAATGTGCGTATCTTGATATGGCGATCGTGCCAGGCTTTCTCATGCTGCTTTTGTACTCGTTGATGGAATCCTGCCAGAAACCGTTCTTCCTCAAGTTCTTCTAATTGCGCGAGTCTCTCTTCCAAGGCTTTGCGGTCTGACATGCCTGTAATTGCTGCTATCTGCAAACTGGTTATAATGTATTCCATTGGCATGACTGCTTTCGTGCCATACACTAACATGAAAGGTGTCTGACCCATCAATTTCTTGCACGTGGTTCTGTATGCCCATAATACGGCAGGTATGCACAGGTCCCAGTCGTTTCGATGTGTGTTACATACTTTGGTCAGCGTAGTTTCTAGAATTTTGTTGAATGCTTCTACTGTCCCATTAGCTTGCAGATGGTACAGTGTACTTTGCTAATGATACACCTGGAATAGTGTATCCAATATTCTTAATTGTGTGTATCCAATATTCTTATTAACCATTCAACATCCATAACAAGTATGCGTAATCATAAAATTATAAAGAGATGCATAAATAGAACAGAAGCATAAACACACAAATCTATGGGTAGATGCAAAATATTTCAGAATCAACTTATCTTTTATTAATTCTCTGTTTGAGTACAATCCCAACTCCACCCTGTGCACTCAGCTGCAGGGGTCCATGCAGACAGCTACAGAGCCTCTTCCTACTACTACAACCTAAGAATCAGACTTACAGACTCAGAGCTTAATTCATCATCCAAAAGAACATCATATGATTTAAGACTGCCTTTACACTTAGAGCCTCACTCTATTTATAAAATTGCATGGTTTGCAGACCATGGGTAGGCCGACACACTTTACATTAAATTATATTATTTTAGGGTAGACAACCCTAGACTCTCACACTCCGCGCCTGCATTTCGCGGGGTCTTTACATTGCACTTGACCAAAATTTGGGCTTTAAACCCCAACAACCCGCTATGGGGGGATTCACTGCCCAACACATGCTTTGAACTCTGCTATAACACTTACCTATAGCATGTGAAGGAACTCATTAGGGAGCTCAACCGGGTTGAGGTCGATGTTCTTTAGAGAACTTACGATGACTTTGCCATCAGTTGCCTCCAAACTCAAGGATCCATCTAGCAGCATGACTGCCTGAAGATCCAGTGATCGAACCATATCTACTTCCTAACTGGTTCTTGATGCCAAGCTTGTTTGCGGAGTGCTTATCTACCCTGTGCTCACCTAGATCCTACTCGTCTGAATCTGCAGCGCACACAGATCCTTTTGGATGGTACTTAGCGCCTGTTGTTATTGTTGTTTGAACTATTTCAGCAATTTCACTTTGGTATCACACACCTTGTCTTCAATCTCATCAAGGTTGCCTTTTGTCAGAGTAATTGGATCCAACGATGACTTTGTCGCTTTTGACTTCTTTCGCGGTCCCTCCTTCTGTTGATCCCTGTATCTCTTTATCCAGAAGGGAGTGCTCTGTTCCACCTGACCACTATCGCCTTGCTCTGACTAGTCCTCCTCTTCTGTTTGGGGTGAAGGAGACTTATGTTTGCACTCAAAGTCTTGTCTTCTTATTTGGCCCGCTGCTTTATGGTGCACTCCTCTTCCACCTGGGGCTTCTCCTCGGCCTCTTTTCTGAGCTTCTCAGCCACTTGCTGGACCTTCTACTTGGATTCTTCCTTCTTTTTTCTTCTCCACAGACTTGCTGGAGCTCACCACTAGATCGAATGGCATGTGCCAATCTATTGAATAGCTCTTGATGGTTTCTTAGATGGCATCATCCATGGCCAAGTAAAGTAGATCAAACCATTTTTGTTGCATATTCTTCCACACCCTTATGTAGATGCGGTGGAAATCTTCCTTAGACTCCTCATACTCTTCTAGCTGCTCAAACATGGTTGGTGACAACCATGGCTTCTGGTTGATGGCCATATGAATGCTCACCTCCATAAGCACCCAAAAGACTTTGGTCTCTGTGACATGTGTGATGTCCTTTGTTGCCCACAGGGATGCAAACTATGCAGCCTCTGAAAAATCTTTCTCCACTAGTGGAAAATGACTATCCTCCGATAGATCCCAAGTCACTAATATGATGGAGAGTAATAGCCATGCATAGTGGAATGTTTTACTCTCATCCTCCACTTCCTGACAATTCACAAGGAACTCACTACAATGGTAGCACGACCAATTGAACTGAACACCCTCCACACACTGTGCAGCTAGAGAAATAACTAGCACCAAAACCTCATCCGTGCGGCATTTTCCCATGACTTTGCCAGCAAGGATCTACGTAGAACTTTTTACTGTGGAGTTGGTGATTGAGGTAATATATTACCCACACGGCTTCTTCATGAGCTTGAATTTTTCCTTCATTTTCTCTGTGAGGTCACACTCGCTCGTCTTTCCACCAAACTCCTTGCCTAGATTCAACCTCAAGTGTAGCAACAACATGATTCGCTAGATTAACATATCAGTGATAGGATCAACACGCTCAACCAAAAGCATCCGTCATGTACCAAGGTCAACAACTACTTTATAACAATAAGTTTGATGTTGGAGCGGTGGTAGTGGGGCACCGACAACAGGTTGAGAAACCCTGACTGGTTCACTCCACGAATCCACTCCACAGGCTCCAATGTGGTGACACCTGATTCCTTGTAAAATATTTTTTTCATATAGTTCTCTACTGCAAGGTGGGGGAACCTCTCATGGTCCACCAAATCCCAATCTTCTAGCTTTAAATGTGGAATCTATGCCAAGAACGAACCTTCAAAAGTGATGTTCTCCAGTAACAGGGGTATATTGAGGAGGAATTTTCCTGCATCTGAGTCCTTAGGGACCTTCATTTTCCCCTAACACAGAGGGATATAATCTGGCAGTTTGGAGATAGGCTCCACCCCCTCAGCATCTATATCTTATGTGCCTTCTTCAGCCTCCAAATCAATCACTTTCCCCTTATCCTTCGCTATTTCTTTTTCCTTCTTATGAGCCTAGGTAGCAACATGCTTCCTCGGTGACTTGCTCACCAACATGGGATTCTTCTGCTTGTCTTTCTTGGGCTTGGGGACTTCTCGCACCGGTGTAGGTTTCGACCTAGGCGACCTCAACATTGTAGGCACAGTAGCTGGAGCCTCCATGCTCACAACTTCTGGAACCACTCCCTCAGAAGCGACATCCCCACCAGTGCTCATGGTTTTTGCGGGGCTTGTTCCTAGCATATTCTCCAGGATGAATGTCTGATTTACCTCTGATAACTTGGAAAATGCAGGGATCACAACTAAATCCTCCCAATACGAGCGATTCATATGCAATCGATAGCAAAACTTGGTAAAAGCTCTAAGGATGCAAAGTGTTTTTTGCTAGATGGCCACGAGTAATTTATTGGTGAATTTGAATTCAAATTCAACTGTTCCCTACAAAATCTATTCATAAATGTTGATTTGGTGGCAGATTTCCAAATATTTTAGCCTTATTTGCCTTAAATGTCACCCCCCTGCTCCTCTTAACCGTCTCCTGGCAGTCAAATCATGAATAGTAACTGTAACGATCACTTTCTGGCTTGCTGTGTGGTCTCCCGTTCCATAGCACAACTCCCTTCACACCTCTTCTCGTACTGTGACATCACCCTTTTTCGTGCAACCCCCCTTTCGCGTAGCTCTACAAACCGGGCAATGTAGTTTATAGTCCCGTGCCTCCTTGCAGCTACCTAGAGTGCTAAGACTATGCTACTATCATGTAGTCATTGGGATGGATCCCCCATGTATGAATTCAATCGGCTTCCATTTACCCTTCTCGGAAATGGATCTCCATTTAACTTCATGAGCTGAACTACTCCACCATCTATAATTTCTTTGATAACATATGGTCCTAGCCAGTGCATCTGAAATTTTCCTGGGAACTTAGCAAAATTACTTTCATATAATAAGACCAAACCATTTACCTTGAAGGTGTGTAGTTTGATGTGCCAATCGTGCCAAGATTTTTCACGTTCCTTCTGAACCTACTGATGGAATGTAGCTAAAACCTTATCTTCCTCGAGCTCCATTAGCAGCGCAAGCCATTCTACTAATGCTCCGTGGTCCACCATTCCTCTAAAAGTTGTTATGTGTAGACTATGCATGATGTACTCCATAATCATTACAACTTCTATGCCATAGAACAACCTAAAAGGTGTCTAACTAGTAAGCTTTTTACAAGTAGTTCTGTAAGCCCATAATACTACTGGTACACGTACGTCCCAATCATTTCACTACGCATTGTAAACCTTTATCAGTGCATTCCTGAATATCTTATTAAAAGCCTCAACCATTCCATTATCCTGAGGATGATATGGCATACTCTTCTAATGGTAAACCTGGAACTCTTCTGTCAGTGCGCTAATCATTTCATTGAGAAAATGCGTACTGTGATCACTCAACAAAACCTTCAAGCAACCAAACTTGGTCAACACATATTCAAACAAGAATTTCACTATTGTTGCCCTTGTACTATCTTTCATAGGCTGTGCCTCTGCCCATGTGGTCAAATATTCAGTCACAGTGATGATATACCATGCACCAATGTTCTTGCCTGGAGGCTAAATTGGTCCTACAAAATCAATTTCCCATTTCTAAAATAGCTGCAATGACACCTTTAGTTTCAAAGGCAGCTCATCTCTCCGTGATGGCCTACCTATTCTCTAGCATGCATCACATGCCCTACAATATGCTTGAGAGTCTTTATGTAGCATCGGCCACCACAATCTAGCATGTAAAATCTTCTACGCTATTGCTTTTCCTGCATAGTTCTCTATTGCAGCTCCTCCATGAGCTTCAACGAGGATACTGCTCCATTCAAAATTGGGCACATAGCATCTAAGTATCTCTTATAATCCCATTTTATACAAAGGCCCTGCAATTACAGAGAAATCTACCACGTGAACCACCAATTCTTTCTTCTGCTGACTGGTTTATCCTTCTGGAGCCATCCTAGTAGTCAAAATGTGGATAATATCCACAAAGTTATTATTCTCTACGTGCACTGTGAAGAGCTACATGTCAGGTAGCCATTCCTCCAAATTAGTAGGTTCTTCTCCTGTTTAAATGTGCAACAAATTGTTTGATCCCGCATTCAACCTTCCTGGCTTCACAATTACTTCAAAATCATATTCTCGAAACAACAATATCTAGTTGCATATTTCGCGCCCCCCCCCCCCCCACACAGGCTTATTGACTAGATACTTCAATGTAGAATGGTTTGTGGACATCTTGAAATGTCTGCTTGGCAGGTAATGTCTAAATTTCCGGAGTGCGTGCACCATAGCCAACCCTTCACGCTTTGTTGTTGAATAGTTATTTTCTACCTTTGACAACTTCCTGCTTGCAAACACTATAGGATGATCCATATCTCCTTCTCCAACTTGTGTTAGCACTACTCCTATCACAATACATGAAGGATCCACATGCACATGAAATTCCTTCTTCCAATCTGGGAAGACTAGGATCAGCGTGACAACCATTTTCTCCTTCAATACATCTAGGTTGCGTTGAGATTCTTCATCCCAACAGAATGTAGCATCTTTGTTCAGTAGCTTTTCCATAGGGGCGATAATCTGAGAATAAATTTTGATGAACTTCCAATAGTACCTCATATGGCCCAGTGTTGCATGCAGTTGTTTAACACTTCTTGGCGCCTCCAAATTAATTATAACAATGATCTTAGCAGGCTCCACCATTAATCCTTGTTTTCACACCACATGTCCCAGCAAGATTCTGAAAGGGATGTAGAACAAGCATTTCTTTAGGTTTATAACAATCTGATACCTTCAGCATGTATCCAACATCAAACACAAACTAGCTACATGGCGTTTTACAAGCCAAAATACTGTCCAATCATCGAAATATACTTCCAAGAATTTGTGAATGAATTCCTTGAACGCCGCGATGACTACACGTGAGAATATTGTCAACAAATTATTAAGGCCAAAAGGCATCAGTGTATAATAGAAACATCCCCATTCTATCATGAAGGTGGTCTTACTCCTACCTTCTGGCACAATCTTAATTTGATGGTATCTAGAGAACCCATCAGTGAACGAATAGGACTCCTGTCCTCCAACATTATCTAGTAATTCATCTGTGAACGGAGCTGGAAAAGAATCATGAACACAAGCATCATTAAGCTTCCTGAGATCTATGCAAATCCTTATTTCATCATTTTTCTTCTTTTCTTGAACTACCATTGGAATCACCCAATCAAATTCCTCCACCGATTCAATAATACCTATTGCAAGCATCTTGTCCAACTCCAAGCGAACCTTTACCTTGTATTTGGGATTAAGGGGATATGGCCTTTGCTTAACGGGCTTTGCATCTGGTTTCAAAGTTATTTTCATCACTCCCAAATCACCTATGATGCCTTTTAAGTCTGAAAATTTGGTAGGAAACAAGTCCTGATATTTGCGGAGCAACTCGGCAACTTTATATACTATAGCATCATCCCAGTAATCTCCAATCTTTGCAAACATCGGCTCTGCCTCCATGGAATTCCACCTCTAGAATGTTAATATTCCTTGGATCCTCATCATCTCCTTCAACAGTCACATTATAGCATTCCAGCGCATGACGCAGCTGGGTGCTCCAATCTGGTTGAATCAATTCTAAAGGATCCTGCAATATTCTAAAGATTGTTGCCTTAACCTCCTGCAACACTTCATTGATGCTTTCGAACCCATCCTCAAATATGAAGAAAAATCCTTCTCTTAATATGTCCCACTCCATCGTACCATGGCAGAGCTCTGTTTCCATGTACCAATTCACAGGAATGATGTCCAAAGTGTGACAGAAAATATGCACCCACTCTGGTTGTGGCTTCGTTCCATAAACCTTAGTCCATTTTTCTAAATGATCACGCGGATCATTTCCTCCATCATATTTTTTAGTTAGCCAAACTTTCAGGTGGCCCAACCGTAATCTCATCATTCTCTTGTACCCACACCATTCATAAAAACTATCTTTATGCGTACCCCACCACCGTGTAAGCGTAGAGTGCAGTGCCAACTCCAGCACTTGGAAGTAATGCTTCTCAGGTACTTCCCTTTCAAATGAATCCAAAAATTTATCTACATCAGTCAAACCATCATAATAAGGTAAATTTCTTACCTCCGATGAAACACAACACAACGATTTAGTCATCATATTACAATGCAACGTAGATACTTCGTGCAATCTATTCTACCAATGCTCCAACTCTTCATTTGAATCTGATGTACAAGAACTTTTTCGGTCCCATACAATTCACCCATCAGTTGTCGGATTAACCTAGTCTTTGTCTCGTGTTGTTATCTTAATATAGATCTAGTCCAAATCATCATCGCTTTCCTCATAGTCATGGAATGGTTCAGTATAGTGCGGTCCTTCTGTAGTGTCCAATGGAACCACAATGCAGAGTGATTTCCTTTCAAATGACATTGTTTGCTTCTTCAAATTGATTAACCCATTCATGTCGATAGCCCAAACAATTCCCAGGAGTGCGGGGTATGGATTTCTATCATCAAAAATTTCTATCACTTCGAATTCGGCTAGCATGTTCACACCTTCTATATCTATGGTCACTCCATGCAACCTCCCCATAGGGATAATCTTCTGTTGATTTTCCATTCTCAATTGAATTGGAGACCACTGCTTTGTAGGTTTCCCCATTCTTTCCCATGTATGTTTAGGCAAAACATTCGCGTCCAACCCCAAATCCAAAATAACTTGATCCATCTCATAGTCTCCTATTTGTGCAGTAAGCCTCATCTTGCATTCTATTCTTGTCTTTTGTTTGCCTATCTTTCTGACCACGTGGTGTCCTTCAGGAGCACCTTTCTTACCAGCACACTTATTTATCAGTTCTCGTAGCACTTTCATGGCCTTGATGTTGCGCAACAGCTTCATACAAGTCTCCAAGAAAGTGGTAAGCATGGAGGGGTCCACCTCTTCAGATAACTTTTCCTAACATCCTGAGGTAGAGGCCTCAACAAAGCTTTTCTTTGCTTCCATGAACATTTCCTTCACGTGCTCCAGGTCAAACCCAACTTCTTTTTCTAGAGCCTTACGAACCCATTCACTTTCTTCAAGTTGTTTCCCTTTATCGTCACCAGTCATCATTCTGCTTCGTAGCACAATATTTACATTGGGATCCTCTTTATGGGGCTCAACCCTCATCGTTTGTAAATTATGGGTAGGATGTTGAGGCTACACCTTCTCCTCCTGCATCTTAGCTATCATTATAGGGAATTCTTGTATCACATGGTCAAACTGAGTACATTATCGGCATGACAGTCGCTTCTGGCTCGTACACTCCTACACATAGTGTCTTGTCACTCCACAATTATAGCAAATAACTTGTCCTCGACCTCTACTAGGTCCTCCTACTCCTCAGGCTCATCTGCACCCCTGATATCCTCTGTGCACTCCCCCAGTACCTTGATCTGAAGGCTGCGTTTTTGTTTGCATTCGATACACAAGAATTATTTCCATCATCAATTCATAGCTACAACAGTTACTCTCATCATGGCCCACCGATTTACAAAAATTGCAGAATAACTGTTATGGTGTTTGTATAAATTCCTATAGAAAATGACAATTATCTATAACATGTTTTCCAACCACCTGACAGATAGCGCACCATAGTGCGGGCCCTGTACTTGGTCCTGTGACAGCTTCCTACCACATAGGCATTGGCCCTCCCCCTGTAATATAATTCACAAAAACAACGCAATGATCTTTATCATGCCCTTGGCTTTTACATTTTAGGAACCAAACTTCTTCGTGCACCTCCAGTTGAGTAGCTTTTTCCTTTTTCAAGCTCTGTAATTCCAAGAAAATATTCTGCAATTCCGCATGAATCTGGTGAACTCCCAAAGCAGCATCCTAGATAGGTGTCTCATGTAATCTCATCGCGATCTCCAGTGCTTCTACTTGAGTCCCTATATTTTGCTGTGATAAAGCAACCCTTAGGTGGGAGAGGAGCAAGGCTACAAACCATTCATGGTTTTGACTATCTGTGAGATTCATGTTGGCTTCATGGATCTAGTACTTCAATATTTGATCTAACTCTGAGGGTTTTTCGCTAGGCCTCATCATCATTTCCTTGAATCCAACGAATGATTATGATTCAGACTTCGGCCTACCGAATTCCTTATTCAGAGTAGTCTAAGTGTTCGCTAATGATGCCAAGGGTTATTGGTGCAATACTTAATGTACCATGTCAACGCGCGTTCTTGTAGAGCAGTAACCAACTATGCCTTCTTTATATGATCATATATAATATTGTGTGTCATCCATAAAACCTTTGTGACAAACCAAAAATGATTTGGGTCCTCACTTCCCAAGCCCTTGAAAATGAGCAACTTCATGGTATTCAACATATTGAATGGTGACGAAGGTGGTGTTGGTGTGGGTGAAGGTGTATGTTGTGGAGGTGAAGGTGGAGGTGGTGTGGGCAGATGAGTTATTTGCAGAAAATCCTGCTTTATCAACTATACAGTGCTTCACAGTGAGGCATGTACTGCTCCATCATCGTCACTCAAAGGAGGTTCTATCAATGGGCTATATTAAGGACCTACTCTCTCATAATTTCTAAAGAATCACCCACTTTGTGTAGATCCAAACATCATGGTAGTGGCATAACCTGCTTTTCACACAAGAACATTTTAATCCAAGTATTCAAAGATTTCAAATACTTACCTCGTGGTCCTTTGAAAAAACGTCGCTTTGTTTCGTTGTAGCTTATTTAGGTATCGACCGTGAATTCTATCACAAATCCTACTATGACTTGATCAAGCTAGTGATTGACAATGTGCGTGATCTTATCTTCAGAAGCTTCCAACCTCTGCACTAGCTCCGGGGTCCACACTATTCGACCGTCAAGCCTCCACCTTCCTTGGCTGTCTGCCAGTTTAGCAATCCACTGGTATAATTTGATCGGGAATTTGTATAAGAAGATCTCATGTATTTCTATGTACAAATATCTATCCAACCACTATTCTTTTATCAGGCGTGGATTTCTGTTTTCTTACGTTGTGAATTCACGGATATTTCTATCCAAGCACTTCTCAATTTCTTTCTTTGTTGGACTCTAGTGATGCAACATCACACATCTCTTTATGTGAATACTGGTCCTAGCAATGAAACAATTTATTGGCTTAGTGGGTCCTCACCCAAGTTCAGAGTTAGTTTCACCAAACAAATCCCTACACTATTGACCCTTTCAACGTCAATCTGCGGGGCACAGACTGAAGTCTCACCCAAAGCAGTATGGAGGGATGCTGGAACCAAGTTTCCACACCTAGAGATCAGTGTGATGTCATTTTATGCCCTAAATATTCCTTCACACAGATCGATAAACCTTAAAGGCTTATTGATATAACTTCCTTGAATCGGCCTCTAGACCTCCGCGAAGGTCTACGACTGGCTTTTGTGGACCCTGAACCGGCTAATCAGTACGTCCAAGACTATTCTTAACCCAAAAATTATTCAGTCCTTCTTAAGTGTTGGATAAATTTAACATACAATAGTATAATATTCACGTAAACACTTAATGCTAATTGTGTTCATATAACAATACAAGCCATGTAAAGTCGTGCATCAATACATCATTATTTTACACAAGCATTATTTATCACATCATAAAGAACATTCATAAATAACAGAATTAAATTGGTAAACATAGGTGTTTCAATAATAATATTCTTTATTGATAATTGATTCATCTTACAGACCCAAGACTTCCATACACACTCAGCTATAGGGGTCTGTGCACTCAATTGTAAACTCTACTCTAGGCCTCTGCACACGCAACTGCAAAGCCTTTCTTCTTCCCTAAGACTTCTACAATCTTCCCTTCTATTGACCCATTATATTTATCTTCATCATCTCCTATCTCCTTATAAATCCTTAAGACACACTTATTTATAAAATCCTATGGTCCGTGGATCATGGGTAGATCTACAAAATGTTGACTTACATAAAAGAGGGTAAAAACCCTTTTTGACTCTTTAATTATGTATGTGCTCCGTGACCACAATTTGCGGAGACTTTACATTTTGTACATCAAAACTTGGGCTTTTGTGCCAAAACCTAGGCTTTTGCCCCAAAACTTAACCCAAGGGACCCCATCCCAACAAACACTTTTCTCTATCATCAATCCATAGGCTCAATAGTTGTTCTCATCATGGCCTGCTGATTTGAATAATTTGCAATATAATTTTCTTCAAGTCTGGACATACTTCTGCAATAGGCAACAATATTCTATGTGATGTTCACCTCTAGTTTTACATATCTTGCACCATAAGTTGGATTCGACATTCAAAGGATTAGGTGCTCCATTAGCTATGTAGTTCCTGAAGAGAGGGCACTTTTCTTTAGAGTGGCCTTCTGATTTACACTTTGTACACCACACTTATTCTCTAACTTCCTTAATTTTTTTTCTTGCTGATGCATTTAGAGAATTGAAGGCACAAGTGGATACAATTTTCTTTTATCTGCAGCTACACATTATTGATATTCAATTGAAGTTGCATCACACCACACCACCAGAGATCCAAGAGCAGTGCGAGGCTACCATCATAATAGATAGGGCAAAGCTCGACATTGCAGTCAAAGAGTGTAGCCAACTGTTTGAAGAGACTCTAGATTTGTGGGCCTCATTGCAGGAGGACCCACAGGTGAAAAATATTGAAGTCACCATCAGACATAAGCAACTGCAGTATGATGAAATAAAGGTAGCAACGTGAACCTTAGCCGTTGTGCATCGGTTCACCTGATTGAAAGATGGGACATCCCTGTAAGGATAGATTGAGGAGTTGTGGAAGAATATGAAGATCATCACTACACAAATGCAGCCATGGGAAGAAGAAGTAGGGAAACTCTCATAGACTTTGGAAGGCACACTCAAGAGTATGTAGTAGACATAGTGAACCATTGGCTTAGCAACAAAAGGGCCAACTATAGAAAAGTTGGTCGAAGAAGATCGACAAGTAGGAGTTCAATGCATAGAGGTGCTTCACCCAGTGAACTCTTTGTTCACCTGCCTAAAAGCAAAGATCCAAAGCATACCAGTGGAGTGACTCGATGATGAGTCACATATGTGTTGGGGACCTATTGGGATAGGGTCCTCTGGGTCAATTTTGTTAGAATATTGTAAGTATTCGCACTTTGAGGAGCGAAGCGCGAGTAACACATGTCAAATAGGAGACTAGGGGTTTTAGGAAGGTCAAAACCCCTTATATTTTGGTATTGTTATGAGATCCGCCCATGGTTTGCAGACCATGGTATTGTAATAGAAAAAAAGTATAAAAAGGTGTCTTAGCGAGTCTAAGGAAGAGGAATCATGGATGGATGAAATAATTTTGAGTCTGTAATTGTAGATCTTTTTGTTTTATAGCAAAGGGGAAGGCTCTTGCAGCTGAGTGTGTGGAGACCTTGATAAGTCCGCAACTGAGTATGCAGGCCCCTGCAACTATGTGTGCAGAGTCTGGAAAGTTCTATAAGATAGATTTGAAGTAATAAAATATATTTAAAGCAATTATGTGTCTATTTCTATGCACTTTTGTATTTTTTGTATTTACGTGCAATTGAATGATATTTATCTATATTTTATCTTAATTACTCTGTGAATATTTGGATCTACTGTTAGATTTTATTTCATGCATAATTAGATGTTTACATGAAGCTCATAACTCTTTTTAGCTTAAAATCACTTGAGTTTCATGAATAAGGGTTCATGAAGGTTAGATCAGGCCTAAATGGTAGAAAATGCCTTAAACCACATCACATAGCCTTCTAGATGCAGAATCCTAGTTTTAGCATCCCCCAATAGTTCATCAAGTGAGACTGCAGCCTGTGCTACGTGGGTTTTTACCGTAAGGGTCGGTAATGTAGGGTTTTGTTGGTTAGCAAAACTAACTCTGAACTTGGGTCCAAGCCCCCTCAATCCAACAATAAGAGGGACATAGAAAATAAATGCTAATTAGGGAGAATATCATCCACCAACTCTTCATCATCTATAGGCAAGGTTAGTCTTGAAAGAAAACCTGCAACAACATTTTCTAATTTTTAGGTTTATCAACAATAGTAAGATCAAATTGTTGCAAGTATAGTAACCACCTGATTATATGAGAATTCACATCTAGTTTGTTCATTAAGTATTTTATTGCTACATTAAAAGTATGTACAAATACATGATAGCCATTAATTTAATGTCTAAATTTTTTTAAGGAATGTAAAACAACAAGGAGTTTTTTTCCTAGTAATTGTATAGTTAAGCTCAACTTGGATAGATTCTTGCTAATGAAATAAATGACATAGGGAAGTTTATGTTCAATTTGTCTTAGTGTTACCACAACCAATTTATCTAATCCATATGTATGTATATGGAAGGGAAAAGTCCAATTTTGAACTCTGAGGACATGTGCAACCATTATTATTTCTTTAATTTCCTCAAATGATTTTTGGCATAAATTTCTTTAGTAAAATTATACATGTTGTACTGGTATAGAAAATAAAGTAGAATAAATTTTGCTAAAATATTTGATGAATCTTCGATAATACCCAAAAAGGCCTAGAAAAATCATAACATATTTTTTATTTTGAGGAACAAGAACCTTTTTTATGATGGCTATTTTGTTTGGATCCACCTAGATTCCTTTTGAAGAGAGGAAGTGCCCTAAAAAAATCCCTTCATTCATAAAAAAGGTGCACTTTTAATGGCGCAGGGAGGGGTTCATTTATATGCACCGTTGCAAATATTTTCATATCTTAGAGAGATCCTTTCAGGAATCATCCATGTATGGTGTAAAAGTATCCATGGATATTTCCAATGAATCATGCACAAGGTCAAAGAAAATACTCAATACAACCCTATGGAAGGTAACAGGGGCATTTCTTAGAACAAATGGAAGAACCATGAATGTAAAGGTTTCCCATGAAAATGTGAATTTGGTTTTATCTTTATATTCAAGGCTGATTTTGATTTTATTTTATCCACTGAACCCATCCTAAAAGCATAAGAACGTTTCCTCTGTAAGAACATCAAGAACTTGATTAATAAAAGGCAAGGGAAAATGATTGTTTCTAGTGGTTTTGTTGAGTTCACTGTCATCAACATAGCTTCTCCATTTTCCATTATTTTTAGGGACAATGAGTAAGGGAGACACCCATTCAGTATCCAATATTGGATGGATGAATCCTACATCCAACATTTTCTGTAGTTATTCTTCTACATGTCTTTTATTTCAAGGTTCATTCGTTTTTGAGGTTGACGAATATGTTTATGACCTTACTTGATGTATATATGATGAGTGAATATGTAAGGATGAACTCCCTTAATTCCTTTATAATCCCATGCAAATCCATCAACATGTTGTTTCAAGATTGAGAGAAATTGTTCCTCCTAATCAAAAGAACGAAAGTGGATTCTTTTCAAGGTTTTGGAAGGGTTAATTTCTATGGTTTTCACACTATTTTTCTTATAACTAGTAGTTACTAGATATTCCCATGAACTATCTTGAGAAAAACCAAGATGTCTTATAGATTCATATTTCAATCCATAAACATTTGTATCAACATGGTATTTATTTTGTAGAAATTCTCTAATCAAATTATCTTCGTCCAAATATATTTGGCTCCAATGGTGGTTTCTAATGTAGATATAGGGTAGGGTGATGATAGATGTAGGTATTATTATTATTCTTATATGACAATAGGAAAATAATTCTTAGTGAGGGGTTGGGTAGGTGGATATAATAAAAGTTTTATTTATTTATTTATATTTCCCATTAGTGATAGTCATATTTCTAGCCCTACAACCGATGTAGGCATCAATAGTGGATAACTAAGGTATTCCTAAGATAATATGGTATCCATTAAAATTGGTCTTGGGATGAAGGACAAGGAAATATGTGGGATACTTCCAAGAACCAATGGAGACCATAACATCTTCAATGATGTCTTTTGGTGCTACTATAGATATATTATCAAGTTGTAACACTATGTTGGTCTTCCTTTGGGATCCATGGAGGTTGAGTTTGAGCATGGTATCCTTAGTCATGACATTTATAAACCCAAAGTAAATGAGAGTGTTGGGAACTACAATATCATTGATGTGGACATCCACTATCGGGATTCCAAGATCTAAGTGCTTTAGGATGATGACTCTTGAAGTAAAATATCAGCTAGATGTCCTATGCCAATGATAGTAGGGGCATTTCTTTTTCTCCTCCTTGTTCTTTTAAGAAATTCCTCTTTGGTGAAATTATTGTATATAAGAACATCTTTGATGGATTGGAGAGGGATCTTGACACAACATTTTCAATTCTCCTAGAAATTTAGATTCTTATTGGGTGTGTGCTTTGTGAGTGGTCAACCTTCTAGGATAGGGAGGATTAGTTTGGGTGACATGGGGTGCAATATCTTCCTTCTATTCTTGTTTATTTTCTATTGGAGAAGGTGGGTGAGCATCCGGAAGGAACTTCCCAAACCTCAGGTTGGTCTCTTGAATCTATACAAGATATGTTGGATAGGTGGTTTCTCCATTGTAGACTGGTTGAGCTTACTTATTGCTAGGATTTGGGTTTGGTTGGGTAAGAATTTGGTGTTGTTTTAGATGATTAGTTTTCGGTACTTTTGGTTGAGGAGGAGGAGGCATCAAGGAAGGTAGTTGGGCTTCATACAGTCTTCATATTGAAGATGAATTACCCCATTGAGGAGGTTGGCGTGGATATGGATGAAAAGGAGGAATAACATTTTGGTGAGGATAAAGCCATGGAGTGGGAACATACAAGGATGAAGTGTTAGGAGGACTAGAAATGTGGATTGTAATTTGTATTATAAATATAGGGTTAGTCCATACCTTATTGAAACTTCCTAAGGGATTGTCACCTCTTCAAATTAACAAAACAAAGTTTCCCTATACTCCCTTCTGCTCCTTAGTATATAACTTTCAAACCTGGTAAAGATGGACATTTTTCAGTAGAATGTTTTTCATCAAATAAAAACATATTTATATGACATTTAAAGGACACTAATTCATAGGATTTCTTTTAGTGCATTCAGGGTAGAATATAGCTAATTACCTGTCTTCTTCTTCTTGTTTCCACTTTATCTGTAGTGTATCCATCTGCATAGAAAATATGTGTAAGATCTTGACTTTAAGTCCTCTAGCATACCTCGTATCTCGTTGTTATGATGTGCTTGTTGATGTGGAGTACCAAAGAAACATTCCTTGGAGTTGCTTGTTACCTACAAGGAACACATCAGTAATTGGTTGTTGTTAGTGGAAAAAAATGGATACAAAAAGCATTGAAAGTAATGAAAACAATGCATGAAGGAACATAAACTAAAAACTACACTAGATAACACATAAACAATGCTTAATACAATAGACAAATCAACAAGAGTTAGGAAAAGGGTCCCCTTTATTGAATATTGAAGGTATAAGAGTTACAATAGAAGTGAAAAATACATTTGAAGGGAATTGTTTGAGAAATGGTGCTAAAATCCTCTCAATAAGGATTTCCCTTTCTCAAATCTCCTTGCAAGATCTCTCTCTTTCTCTCTCTCAAAGAAGTGTAGAAGACACTCCCAATGATGGAATACTCCTCTCAATGGTATAATTGATTGTTAGGGAGAAATTTTGACAACATAACAATTCTCTACTTCTTCTTCTTTTTTATCTCTCCATGAGCTTGTATTTATATAGTTTCTTGGACACTCCTCTCCTCCTTGACTCATTGATACGGTGGTTAACCTAATAAATGAGATGAGAACTACCATATCCTTGTCTTTAAGGCTTCTTGGGGCTCAAGGCTCAATTTTTTCATCCCATCATGTCAAGATTTGGAGTGTTTCTCAAGCAATTTTGCAACCCGAGGTGTTCACTGGATTTTTCGTGACTGCGTGACTATCAAAGAAATAGTTGCATGACTATTAATTTCTAGTAATGTTGCATCTGCATGGTTCAATTTTTTAACTTGAACCTCAGGAAGGGTTTTAATTTTTGGTCCTCATGGTGCTTTCAGCTGAAAATGTAACCTCTGTATGTGTTGATCATTGATGTTGAGTGTATTCTAGTACGTATAGATGAGTGTATGATTTTCACATGATAACAATTGTTCCATGATGTATGAGGTTAGGAGAAAGTGTGTAGCCAAAATACATCATGTTTTTTCTGATTTGACTGAGAGTCTTGCTAACTTCTTCAGAGATAGAGATAAGTACTATAGAGATGATTAGGAAAAATCCTTGACTGAGAACTAAAGAGAACCATGCTATGCAAAAATACTGATACAAAAGTGTCTATACGAGGCACGAAAATCCCATGCTCATTATAATGAATATGACTAAATATTAAAATCATACAGGAAATGGTCCTATCAAGTCAATGTTGATGTGGCTGATATGTTGATGGATGATGAAGATAACTAATTACGCCCTCAGGGGCATCTATGACAAATAGACTGAACTGGGTGCCCCCATGCATCAATGGTGAAGCACTGTTACATGAGGTGCTATGTGATGCATGGGTATTCGACTTCAGGTACCTCCCATGCATAGAAAGGTAAGCACTATTGAATGAGGTGCTAATTGATGCATGGGTCTTCAAATAAATGAGAGAACTGAAATGGTCACAAAGTATGATACTACCCTGACATGAAGAGATATGCTGGTGTCAAACAACGTAAACTTTGAAACGGGAACTGATACTGCTACCTGTTTTGTAGAGATAGCAAAAAAGTGACCCGATTTTGAAAAGGGGTGATGCAGAACACACGTTTTTTTTAAAGCATAGTTTCTGGCACTATAATTTTTTTTATGTACATTGCAGTTTAGAATGGTAGTGATTTTGATATTGATTTAAAAAAGTGGTAATTCTACACCATGCCCTTTTTTTAAAAGGTTTTTTTTTTTTTTTTAATATGTATGAAATGTAAACAATTATTTTGTAAATTTAATAACTTTGGAAGTGATTTTCTTCTTCATATTTTATTGTTTTTATTTTTATTTTTATTTTCTTTTAGTGAGGTTTTTATTGTTTTGCATATTTAAAGAAGAAGGTCGATATTTTGCATTTTCGATATTCTACATATTTATACATCATTAATTAAATTTTCAATCCACATGAAATAATTGTCACTAAAAAACATATATAATGTATGAAATGTAAATAATTATTTTGTAACTTTAATAACTTTGAAAGTGGTATTCTTCTTCATATTTTCTTGTTTTTATTTTTTTTGTAGTGAGGTTTATTAATTGTTTTGCAATATTAAAAAGAAGAAGGTCGATATTTTGCATGTTTGATATTCTATATATTATTTTTTTTTTTTTAAATGTATGAAATGTAAATAATTATTTTAACTTTAATAACTTTGGAAAGTGGTCTTCTTCTTTCATATTTTTTTGTTTTTATTTTTATTTTATTTTTTTTATAATGAGATTTTTATTGTTTTGCATATTTAAAGAAGAAGGTCGATATTTTGCATTTTTGATATTCTACATATTTATACATCATTAATTAAATTTTCAATCCACATGAAATAATTGTCTCTAAAAAACATATATAAAAAGACAAAAATAAAACATAAAAAATGTTAAAAAAATTAAAAAACCATAAAAGCAATTGGAA
>APFE031754117.1:234502-266743 GCA_000404065.3 Pinus taeda
TTTTTCGGGGTCATGATAAAATATTTTATGCCATTATTTCAAAATGTTGAAATTTTACTTTTGAAAAAAAGAAGTGTTTTCCCAGAGTTAACACTTTTCGTTTTGAGGGTGTTTTTTGGACAATTTTTTGCGCAAAAAATAGGTTTTCATCGCCATTTTTAAAACATGTTGAAAATTTACCCAAGAAAAAAAAGAGGTGTTATTCCAGCATCAACACTTTCCGTTTTTAGCACTGTTTTTGATGTTTTTTCGGGGATTTTTGGCCAGAATTCCAGTTTTGAGTTTTTAGTTCCCGTTTCAAAGTTTACAATGTTGTCAAATGATAGGTAAATTGATGACATCAATAGGAAATATTTATTCCCACTATGCCACCTGAGGTTGTCCCTTAAATGGGGGAGCAACCAACATATTGCTTTGATCATGGAAGATGAGTGTTGAAGTCAATAGGAAAGAAACGTAAACTTCCTGAAAAACTAATTCAAACAATATTGGTGAAGGAATATAGATGGTTGTAATATGATGGGTCATAAATGCATAATAACAAGAGAAGATAGTGGATATGGGAAATTTCCTAAGGTTGCAGCTATAATGCAAGTCACAATAGTCAAAACAATTTTTCTGGGGGAAATGCCCCTAAGTCGGTTGGACATCCATGGTGGGTGTGAGTATGCTCTAGCCTCTTACTGTCATGGTAGGTAATGAATGAATATGGGTCATGGTGTGGTGATGAAAGTAAGCTCCAACCAAGGGAGACTAGGGACTGCTACTGGGTAACAGACAAAAAAATATGAGTAAGAATCCTTTTCCTTAAAAAATATTTGTATACTTTCCAAAAGAATGTAAAGGTCGTTTGGGATGTACAAACATAAAGACAAGCGCCTCAAGAAAATAGTGGCCCACATAATGATGTAGGTGGGTTTTTTTTATATTTTTTTTATTGTGAGGGTGGGGGCCCCATTGGTTGATCTCAGTGTGAGGTTGATGAGGCAGATGAAGTGACACAGATGGGCTATTTCCATATGGAGGGGTGATAGGAAAATTGTAGAATGCGAGTATGCATTCGATATCCAAAAAAGAATAAATATGGTGGCTTGGGAGTGGGGTCGGTAAGAAATGAGTAAAGAAGAGGAGAATGAGGTTGATCTTCAAGACATGCATATGAGTTGGATCTCGGGCCTGGGGGAATGGTCATGGATCCCAATAGTGTAAGG
This sequence comes from Pinus taeda, assembly GCA_000404065.3. Taxonomy (NCBI): domain Eukaryota; kingdom Viridiplantae; phylum Streptophyta; class Pinopsida; order Pinales; family Pinaceae; genus Pinus; species Pinus taeda. Next base: position 235,714 of record APFE031754117.1, read on the forward strand.
TGAACTATAAAATGAGGTGATCCATTTTGGGGAAGTGCTATAGACCGATGTAGATGTTTACCATTTGTATGTGGAAGGTGGTGGTAAACATGGTCGAGATGATGGACCTTGTGGTTTATTTCAGAGAAATGATGCCAAAATATGAAAAGATTTTAAGGAATCTTATCATGATGGGTGGAGAATGATACCTTAACTATTGACTGTCACTAGGGTATTGATTTTTCTATGAAACTGCGAAGAACCTGCAACTTTGGCAACCAATACCCCAAGTGAAAACATCTTGATGAAAACATGTGTAAATTGAAATGTGATAATCAATATGAATAAAAACAATGGAAAGGTGCACTCGATGGGTACTCTAAAAAGTGAACCGGGTGTAAAAATGAGTATGTTTCTGAAATGAAGTGGAGGGTGCAATGATGTAGATGACGACATCCTAATCCCAACGTCGTTAAATGTTTCATTAAAGGAGGTACTGAAATATTGAATGAGCCTCTGGAATAATGTTTAAGGGGCAATATATATGGGTGTAGTCCCATATGTTACCTCATTTGTACTTGTTGACACGTGGTCAAGAGCAACATCTAGATGTTGTTTTTATCTGTAGCAGTCAACCAGAGCACCTGGGTAGCATGCAAGGAGAGTCAGGTAAGAGGTTATGACCCCACCTTTGTGATTTTGGTAGTGTAGCTTAGACAGGTCATACAGGGATGGCCTTTATGGGCCTTTTTAGGGAAAAAGTGGAAACTCGTGTAGGTGACTACAAAATAATTGTGCAAGCGCACACAAGTAAGAGAGAAGAAATTGTGCAATGCTTGTGATTGTAAGGAGAAAGGACATGATGAATTTTGTCCGAAGATATCATGATTAAGGGAGTGAAAGTCGTATGATGCACGTGGTTGTAGGGAAAATAGTCCTTCGATGCACACAAATGTAGGGATGATAGGTGCGTGAAACCCCTGTCGAGGTCCTAGAGGATAAGGGGTAGATAGCCATGCAATGTGCATGGTTATCTAGAGAAATGAAATGTGGAATCACACATCTGTTTAGGAAATAGACACTTGACCACATGCCTATTTTGGGAATAGGTGCATGAAGAGAATGAAATTATATTTTTGAATCCTAAGAAGATAATGTTTTATATTTTTTCTTTGCTTTGGGAAAGATGGTAATGACATGGTATGATTGGAATTGGGATCGGATACGCATAACAGTTGCTGGTGATACTTAGGTTCAGGCACAAAGAGCCAGATGGGGATTATTGAATTTTGTTTAGAACCCTCTAATGTGATTGCAGGAGGACTTCCTGTAGTTTGTTATTAAGAGATCATAACCATACTAATAAGTATTTGAAATCCAGAGTTGAGATGTGGCATTCACCACAGAGGTGGATGTGTACTTTGTGATTGGGTGAGTGCTTCGAGGTGAGGTGCTACCGACAGAGCTCCCGCCTGGTTGGGTGGACTTTACAATTTTGGCCAACCTGCATTGCAGATATGATCTATGTCAGGAGGGGTGCATTTGTATCACCTTTATTCTAGATGTAGTTACGTGGGTGCGTGCTAAGGATGTAGAGGCATGGGCCGAGGTTGCCAAGGATGCATGGGATTATGCAGAAACCTTACTCCATGGGATGTTAAATGCTATATGAGGATACCATCGAGAGGAAAACGGCCTGGGATAGGGAAAGGCACCCTATCCTTTGTCAGCTTACAGTGGTTGCGGCCACTATGTGATTGATATTGGTTCCAACATTGGGTGAGGCAAGAGGGCCTCAAGGAGGACGTGTAGGACTATAACCTGATATATGAATGATATTGGGGTGATTTTGTGATCAAATGAGGCTTTGTTCCTCTTTTTGTGGGCTTCGTTATGCTGGAGAGATTCACATCGAATTTCTTCGATGTGTTCCAACTATACTAGCATATGATCTAAAGGTGAGGTGTGTAAGAGGATTTCATGGCTAAGTGTAAGGTAGGATATTACACTAAGTAGGGAGTAAAACCTCGACCCCATATACTTACTGGTAAGGTGTGAAACCTGTGGACACTTTAACTACAATGTGGTATGCCCATAGGTCTAAAAAAACCATTTGATTCAAATTGGTTTTGTCGTTCACCATATGTTGCAACATTATTTTGAGGACTTCGTTGACAACTTCTACATGGCTGTTAAACTAGGAGTAGTATGGGGAAAAAACTCATGTGAAAAACTAATGTTTTGGGATAATTCTTGAAATATCTCATTCTTGAAGTGTTTGTCATGATCTGAGACCAACTACTTGGAACACAAAACCTTGTGATGACATAGTTAAAGAAAAACTAAGTAGTAGTTTCCGCTATGTTATTATAAGTGGGCATGGCCTCTTCCCATTTGGTAAAGTATTCTATTGCAACCACAATGTACTTATGGCCACCTTGAGGTTGTGGGTTGCAAGTCATGAAATCTATTCTCCATTTGGAGAAAGGGCTTGCATAAATTACTGGGTGAAGGGGAGATGGTGGAGCTCGTGTTTTGTGAGTGTATTGTTGGAAAATATCATATTGTTTCACTAATTTAGCATAGTCACGAAACAAAGTGGGCCAAAAATAACCAATGTGGAGGATTTTCTAGGAAGTGGCCATCTAGGATAGGTGTATGCCACAATCTCCGCTATGGCAGTCATTTAAGACCCGATCAACTTGTTAAATATGAAGGCATCAATGAAGAATGGTGTTGATTCTATGACCATAGAGGAAGCACCCCATAAGAAGGTAACGTGGGGCTTGCTGGGGTATGCACCTACGATCATCATGAGTGAGCTTAGGTTTGAATTTTGAAATTCCGAGTTTGAAGAAAGAGAAGGATATCACTATACGAGTGGTCATCTGTAGATATGACGAATAAGTATTCGTTTGGGAAAGAATCGGTAATGGAAGACCCTTGGTATTTCGTGGGGAGATCTATGATGAATTCTGCAAGGATAAGAGATTTATTTATTTTAGGTGAAAAATTTGTAAGTCAAATTCTTGCAAAATAACTACCCATCTAGCATACTTATGGTTCATCATATGGTGAGTGAGAAAGTATCTCATGGGGTTGATGTTTTCTGTTACAGTGGTGGTCAGTAAGATGATATATTTCCGAATCTTCTGTACTAAGTGTATAAGGGCTAGGGTTGTTTTTTTTGTGGGCTCATATTTTAAAAAAGTCCTGGAGAGGTTTTTTCTTATGTAATAGATGACGTGTTTTACATTATTTATTTTTTCTTGGACTAATACCCCTGCAATGGCTACTTCTGATGTTGATAAGTAAAGGGTATAATCTTTGGTATAGTCAGGAGGGATAATCAACGATTCTTGCAATAACGTATCTTTCAAGGATTCAATTGATTTTTGGGCTTATTCATCCCAGTGGAAGGGATTGTCTTAAAGAAGAAGGTGCAAGAAACCATGTGCACAAGTGGTGTAGTCAAGAAAATCATGACATAAGAAATTGGAATTACCTTGGAGGCTTTGTAATTACTTGAATGTTCTCACAGGTGGGATTTATAGTATGGCCTGGAAATTCAGAGGGTTGACTCTAATGCCTTGCTGGGAAACAATGAATCCCAGTAGTCATCCCATGTTGAAGCAAAAGACACATTTGAGAGGGTTCAAGCATAGGTTATACTACCAACACCTCTGAAAGAAAGGTGGAGATACTCCAAATGGTTCGAGTGATTTTTTGGATCATACTGTGAGGTCATCCAGGTAGGTTAGAATTTGATGTAGAAATTAGGTTATATTTGCTACTTCTCATGAAGCTTTAATCAAAATCACAAGACACAAACATACGCTACTTATTTACAGACATTAATTCACAATTTAGGACAAATATCTCAGACATGCAATAAGAAATCACACAAATGCAAATAGTATTTTTCTCAGGGAAAGTAAACTGCTAAAAAACCCAATGCCTACTTGCATTAATCTGATGAAAATATATGTATTACAATTTTTTTTTCTCAACTGATCACACTCTACAAATGCATAACCTATCTCTCTTCTCACTGAAGGCCTCTGACCCAAACTTAGTCAATTTGTGCCTCTTCTTGAGCCCCTATTTTCTTGTGAAATTCCTGAGGAAATAAACCCCTATTAATTAGGAATTTCTCCTAAAATCCTTGAGCAATTCCTCAGGGTTGATCAACTGACCTCATGCAAAACCTGTACACCAACTAGTTTACAACTACTAGCTAACTACCTTGGAAACTCCACCAAAACTGGGCAACTCATATTCTTTGCATCCATGAGCTACTTATTGGTTGATTGATCAGTTAACTAGATGATCTTTGAGTTAGACTAATGTCCCACTACTTAACTGACTACCAAATATTTCTATTATTAGTTAGAACTAGTTTAACTAATTACAACTGAAATTAACTCAACCTAGGCTCCTGAAATTTAGGAATCACTACATACAATTGAAATTCACTCCCTTAACTGAAATTAACTGAGCTAGACACCTATTTTTTAGGAATCAACACAAGTAAATTGAAATTAAACTCATTAACTTGAATTGAGTGTTCTTAACTGAGTGATAAGAGCCATGTCACCTCAGTTAACCCCTCAAAGTTTGCTACTCGTGTGGAATTTCAAATTTCCACAATTTGATTAAGAAAAAATACAAATTGAAACTTTCTTGCTGCATTTTCAACTTTAGATGAGCCAATTCATGGAAGATGTAGTTCATGGCCCACTAAAAGGTGGCACTAGCATTTCTAAGGCCAAAGGGAATTACTCAGTTGGCGAATGTGCCGCATGGTGTGGTAAAGGTTGTTTTGTACTAATCAGTATGTTGTACCTGAATCTGGTTATACCTAGAGAATCCATCCGTGAAGGATAAGGCTTTGTGTCTGGTGCATGCATCGATTACTTGATTAATGAAGGGTGTAGGGTAATTTTCTTTGGGACATGCCTTGTTCAGATTTTTGAAATCAGTACAAACTCGAATGGTGCCCTATTTCGTCATGATAGGTACAGGGTTGGAAACCCAAGAAGTGTAAGTGATTGAGTAGATGAAACCATCCTTACTAAGTTTGTAGATTTCTTGTTTGATAGATTATGCTTTGAAGGGGTGGAGCTGATGCTATTTTTGCCTAACAAGGTAGGCATTGGGCCATGTGTCGATGTGGTGCTCCATGATTATAAGACTAATTCCTGGCATTTCTGAGTAAGACAATGCAAATATGTCTCTATATTCTTGAAAGAGGGCTTTGTATGAGGCCACTTCTTCTGGGAAGCATGCTGCCTCCAATGGGATTTCTTTGACTATGCTAGGCTTGCTGGAAATATCTACCTTGACTCTATGTGAGATATTGGATATGTTTCATTCCTCAAATGCATCTAGTGTAGGAATGGGATTTTTGAACCAATCTATTTATCCTGAAGGTAGGAATTCCTTTGTTTCTGAAGCAGGGGCTACTACCTTTCTTTAATAACATTTGGTCCTAGTCCCAATACGAATGAAGTAAAATTATTTGGTTAGTAAAAAAGATGTGTGGATTTTGGGCCACTTACTCTTCTCCTAATTAAGATATGTGATCTGTGAAAAGAAATCGGAAAACATGTTGAAAAAAATGGGTGGATAATGGCCACTTACTCTTCCCCTAATTAACCTATGTTTGGACTGAAAATTTTGAAAGTAAAGAATAATTAATTACCCTACTAATTGTGGTTAGTAAGGAAATTAAACAATATATGTAACTGTAAAAAATTTGCAGAAGTGTGGATAGTTCACTAAAGGCTTCCCAACACTTAGGAAATAAGAATTGCAATGTTATTTTGAGTTCTCTATAATCTGTGAGATTTATGTCTTGCATAGACGTGCAAACCGCACATCTATCTACAATAAGAGCTACATGACCGACACAATTTTTTTTAAAGGAAGTCTTTCTGGGCCAAAAATAAATCCAAAGGGGTCTACAAAAATTCCAGAGGACTAACAAGGTACAACAAAGTAAAAATGCAGAGATAAAGACCCTAGAAAACAACTATTAGATCAAATAAAGGCAACAAGTGGATTCACAACCTTGTTATGGTGTGTTTGTTGCCATGGAGTACCAAATACACATTCCTTGGAGTTGGTTGTTACCTACAAGGAGCAAACATGTAATTGGTTGTTGTTAGTGGATACACATGGATAGAAAAAGCATTGAAAGTATTGGAAACAATGCATGAAGGAACATAAACTAAAAACTACACTAGATAACACATAAACAATGCTGAATGAAGCAAACAAATAAAAAAGAGATAGGAAAAGGGTCCCTTTATTGACTGTTGAAGGTAGAAGAGTTACAATAGAAGTGAAAAAGACACTTGAAGAGAATTTTTTGAGCAATGATACTAAAAAACTATCAACAAGGATTTCCCTTTTTCAAATCTCCTTGCAAGCTCTCTCTCTCTCTCTCTCTCTCTCTCAAATAAGCATAGAAGAAACTCTCAATGATGGAATACTCTTCTCAATGGTATTCTTGATTGTTAGGGAGTAATTTTGACAACACAATAATTCTCTACTTCTTCATTTTTAGCTCTCCATGAACTTGTATTTATAGAGTTTCTTAGAAACTCTTCTCCTCCTTGGCTCATTAATGTGGTGGTTCACCTCATAAATGAGATGAGAGCTACCATCTCATTTCCTTTAAGGCTTATGGGGGCTCAAGGATCGAATTTGTCAATCCATAATGTCAAGATTTGGAGTGCTTCTCAAGAAAGTTCGCGGCTTGAGGTGTTGACTGGATTTTTCGCAACCACGTGGTTATCAAAGAAATAACCACTCAACTATTAATTTCTAGTAATGGTGCTCCTACGCGATTCAATTTTTTAACTTGAACCTCAGGAAGCTTTTAATTTTTGGTCTTCATGGTGCTTTTAGCTGAAAATGTAACCTATGGATGTGTTGATAACTGACTTTAGGTGTCTTCTAGTGCATACAAATGAGTGTACAATTTTAACGTGATAACCATTGAGACTCCATTTTGTCCAGATTTTCATGATTTTACTGAATAATTTTATGCCTATACTAAGTTCCTATAATCATTATTATTCATTTTACGCATAATTAAGTTATTATTTAGAGGCATTTAGAGCTAACAATTATTGATTTATGAATTATCCTTGTTTTGTTAAATTGAGAAGCATTTATTGTGAAAATATCATTAATTTTAGGCTCTTGTGTGGCAGGAGCTAACATTATTGTACTAGTATTTCTTGAACCAACATTTCTGCACCAACATTTCTACACCAACATTCCTGCACCAGCTGTGCTTGCACCAATATGCTTGTACTAATTTGGGGCTTTCATACATTCACACATTTCCAGGGAAATATGAAAGAGGTTTTTGTTAAAAATGTTGTTTGAACACTTCCACATAAGCTAAGATACACCCAGGTCATATGGATTTATATTTAGCAAATAATTAATGCCTCAGCCCCGAATTTGTAGCAGTTTCCAGACTGCCAACTTCGGCCTCGATGTCCATGCAGGTGAAGGTAGATAGAGAAATTATGGAACATGGATTTTGGTCCCAATATAGCAAATTGACTAAGCCTCAATAGATTTATAAAATTCGTGATGGTCTAAAAGTTACATAAGGGTCTTTGAGGTAGCTTTATAAAAAGAGACTATTTTTCCATAATTTTAGGATCTTAGATTTCAAATAGTCAGTTTTGGGCATGATTTCCGAGGAAATGGAGATAAACTAGAAAATTTTAAGAAAGGTTACTGTTGCAAGCATACCAAAATAGGTTTCCTCCAAACAACTTTCCGAAATTCGTAACGTTTAAAGAGATACGAAGAGTTATTTGAAGGTAGTTTGTTAAAAATATCAATTTTTACAGAATTCCAAAAAATGACCACCTATAAATTACAAAGGTTGTCAACAACATATTCTTCCTATGACTTTTTTGGCAAATACTTCATGACTTGGCATTGATTGTTGCAAACCATAGATCATCGAATATTTTCATAATTCTAAACTCAGATGGGTTGATCCAAATAAATGGGAGGCAACGTATTCACAAATGAAAAGACTGCGTACTAGTGGAGGATGGCATATCATATTTTGTAAATCGCATTTTATTATAGAACAGGGGATTGAGTTGCTGTGTAGGAGGGGATGATCCCTGGAGGGGACCGCTGGAGCCAACATTGCATCATTCCATAAATTCTATAACAAGTCTTTTACATGAATTTATTTGGCATTCGATTCTTAATTTTCCTTTGCTACATTTTCTTTGCATAATGCTTACAATTATTTTAATAAGCTTTCCTTTGTAATGCTTGATTTCATTGATGCAAGAATGGTACAAGCATGCTGCCAGTACTAGTGCATTTTTGGTTTTGCAAGTTGATTTCAGTGGTTCAGTTTCACAAGTCTTTTACTCCTTTCCTTTCACGAAATTCCTTTATTCCTTCCTGCAAGATTGATGTTTGTTTCTAAACTAAGGTCATTAGTAATATTTGAGGTTTCACTTAAAATTTAATTGTGCTATGGTGAATATGGAATGGGCATTGTAGTAACTTACAGTTTTGTGCTTGCACTAAACACTTTCGAAGAAAGAATTGAATTTCATGATTAATTATTAAATGAACCTTTTGAGTTAAAACATTAAAAATTCAGATCTAAATTACATGCAAAGCTATATCAAGAAATGCTTGTTTACCCAACCAGATAACAATGGTTTCATCGGATTAATTGGAAAGAAGTTGCCTTATGATTTATTTCATTCTTTTCATCTTTGCAACATAGCAATGACTTTTAAGAGTTTTTGCATTCTTTATTTCTTGAATCACATTCTTTTGAATGGGGCCTACATTCCCTTGTCCCCTGGACAAATGAGGAAGACTTTCTATAGGAGTCAACTCAACCAAGAAGAGGAACCAGAAGTAGATTCCCGGAGTGTGCTTACTTTATTTTGAAAAGTCTTGTTTCTTTTTCCTGAATGATGCTTATTTTGAATTTCTTGCAAAAGCTTGGTTTTTATTTAACAGATGCTTGAGGTCATATTCTGGCATATATTGTGCTATGCCTCTAATTTTACTTACCTAGATTGACAAATTAAATGTTGGTGTAAATATTGCATTTATACCACTCGACATTTTGGCGTTGTTATTGGGGAGGCATAGTAGGATAAGGCCTCAACAATTTGTCATGCTTTTCCCTTTCCTTTGCAATTTAATTTCCAGATTAACGAGATTCTCCTTGCTTGCTAAAGCATACTGGATGACATTCCCAGAGACCTCACAAGCCATGTTTTCCTTTCTGCAAATGAGTGATTTCCTTTACTGCAAAGTGTGATGCCTGATTTGTTTCTTTTACTGCAATTTAGTTTTTATAAGTAATTTTTCTTTCTACAAAGTGTGCTGCTTGATTTATTGTAATTGTGTTTTTTATGAGAAATTTATTTTACTACAAAGGGTGTTACTTCTTTTTTTTCTGCAATAGAGGTTATTTAATTTATGCAAGTGTGATTTCCTTAGTTTACAATCTTGGTTTCTTATTTTTACTACAATTGACCTTTTGAGTTTGTCAGGTGCTAAAAGTACCCCCCGCTCTCAATCCAAGTGCTGACAAGATTTTCCAACTAGCAGGAAAATTCCAGGAAGTGTGATGATATTCAAATAACTATCTCAAATTCTGGCAGAAGCTTGGGTCTTTGCTTCACATAAAGAACATATCTTGGCATCAATTAGAAATCGGTCTACTCCTCTGGAAGAAGAGAATCATGAAGAACCATAAGATATTCCTAGGGAGACCAAGAAGCTATGGATCATGCTTGATGAGGAGAAGCCATTAGAAGTAGAGATTGAAGAACACGAACCTGATCCAGCCTGCACTTTAGAGGATGAACAAAGAAAATTGGAAGATTTGCATGATGCACCAGATGTTTCCCATGAATCAAATAAGTATATGGATCCCATAGAATCATGGTTTCATATGACTGTCAGTATTCATCCCTCCCTTATCATTCAACAATTTGTAACATCACATCAGTTAATGCACTTGGTACCTCATGTTCTAGTATTTTCTTGCATATACTTTTTAAATTTGAACATGGATATGATTATCCTCTTGTTGCACACTTGGTTGCACTAGAAGTCCTCCTATACTTAAAAGGGAGTCTTCCGCTTCTTAGGGTAGAGTAGTGTATAAGAATAAAGAAATTCCATGAATAAAGATGTTACAAAAATGCAATTACGTTTTTGAATTTCAAAGCATAGCCACTAAAACTGCTTTTGATCCACATCGGTTGTCAACACAAACATCTATGACAAATCTTGTTGAGTATGGTTCACTCTAATACCTCATGATTTTGCAAAAGTAACCATGATTAACCACTCTAATGAAGTTTTCATCTGAGATATACATTTTTAGTTTCCCTTAGAAGGTACTATTGGAGAGCCCCCTAGGGTGGACCACTCTTGTAAAGATCATAATAAGCTATTCATGAGAACACTAGACTTATTAACTTAAAGAATATTTCAGTCATTATCTCGGATATTTTTAATAAGTCTGTAGGGTAGAGGAACTAGCCAGTAATGATTAGTCATTAAAAAATTTTCACACCATCCCGTACTCTTAAGGAGTAGATCTACCTCCCCACTTATTAAGTAACATTTGAAGTTAATTACAATCAGAATTTATAAAATATTTAGGGGAGGATAAGAGGTCTTGTGATGAGACGACCTACCACGATCATGGGACCTAACATGCATGATATTACTGTGTTGGTCACCAATGGAGAGTAATGGCTTTCAGCCAAAAAGATGCAATACAAGAGGTCTCATCACGATCCGACCTATTCATCCATGATATTTCTTGTGAGTGGCACTACCATCAGCTGGTTACCAAGCTAGGACAGTGGCCTTCTTCTAATTTTTAAAATTAAATAAGATAAATTTGAATCTATATATGGTAAGTGGGACATAGCCATTTCATTGGGTTAAAAGACATCCCTGCCGAGGCTATAGACACATGCGGGCAGCAGGGCCATGGCTGTGGTATTAAAGTTAATTGCATTCTATGACTTACTTGGTTATCTTTCTCTTTCCCTAAAACATCATTTTATTTCTTGGACAATGGTTTTAAGATGATTTGAGCATGATTCTTTGGGTTCTATCTTTCAAAAATTAGGAATATTTAATGATGTGATACCCTTAGTGAAGGTAATTCTTTGTACTAGATTAAGGAGAAATTTACTTTCACATCTGCATGACAACAAATTTAGAGTGTTCATTTTGCTGATTGGTCCGGGAAGGTGTCATTTTGTATTTTTATCTTCCTTTTCTCGTATCATAACTCACTTAAATTTTCATGGTATTTAGAGCGATGAATTACTCAACAATGATTACTCACTAGGCGTTGATGGAAAACAATGTCTATTGATTGTGGTTGCCTCTAAATAAGCACTATGTGACCTAGGTACAAGATTGTTGTATTAGGTGCAAGAACCTTATGGTAACTTCACCTTTTCAACAAAGATTTGATTTTTTTTAGCATAAGTGTTAATAAAACTCTAGACATAAATAAGAGCTCTGAAATATATGACAAGCAGGGAATTCATTTGAAACAAGACAACAAGTATGTGATGTCTATCATAAAGGTGTAGTACTCTTTTTCCATAATGTATGGTACAAATCATTGCTTTCTTGTACCTGATCTTGTTGCAATTTTATCATTCCTGCACTCAATACTTTCATAAGGGTTGTAACATGGTTGGCACTATAATAGTGATGTTGCAGACTTGATGAATTCTTTAAAAATGATGACATACTAGGTGTGTTAATATTTCCTTGCTAATATTTTTGCTGACATTTTTATCGAGAAGCATAGTATGATCTTTAAACATTCCCCCTGCCTTCTTCCATGGTTTTATAATCTTATGGTTAGCTTGCATGAGGACATGCAATAAAGTCAGCATGGGGGAGTGTTGAGCCTCCATTTTTTCCAAATTTTCATGATTTTACTGAATAATTTTATGCCTATACTAAGTGTCTATAATCATTATTATTCATTTTATGCATTATTAAGTTATTATTTAGAGGAATTTAGAGCTAACAATTATTGATTTATGAATTCTCCTTGTTTTTTTTAAATTGAGAAGTTTCTAATGTGAAAATGTCATTAATGTTAAGCTCTTGTGTGGCAGGTGCTAACATTCTTGTACTAGAAGTTCTTGCACCAACATTTCTGCACCAACGTTTATACACCAACATTCCTACACTAGTAGTGCCTGCACCAACTTGCCTCCACTAATTTGTGGCTTTCATACATTGACACATTTATAGGGAAATATGAAAGAGGTTTTTGTTCAAAATGTTTGTTTGAACACTTCCAGACTACCAACTTCTGCCTCAATTTACGTGTAGGTGAAGGTGGATAGAGAAATTATGGAACATGGGTTTTGGTCCCAGAATAGAAAATTGACTAGGCCTAAAAAAAATGTCTAAAATTAGTAATGGTCTAAAAGTTACATAAGGGTCTTTGAGGCAGTTTGATAAAAATAGATTGTTTTCCAGAATTTTAGGATATCAAATTTCAAACAGTCAGTTTCGGGCACGATTTCCGAGGAAATGGACTTGAACCAAAAAATTATGAGAAAGGTTATTGTTGTAAACATCACAAACTATGTTTCCTCCAAACAACTTTCCCAAATTAGTAATGGTTAAGGAGATAAGAAGAGTTCTTTGGGGGCAGTTTGTTAAAAATGTCAATTTTTACAGAATTACAGAAAATGACCTTCTATAAATTACAAATGTTGTTAACAACGTATTATTCCTATGGCTGTTTTGGAAAATACTTCATGAATTGGCATTGGTTGTTGCAAACCACAGATGATCGAATATTTTCATAATTCTAAACTCAGATGGGCTAATTTGAATAAATGGGAGGCAATGTATTCATAAATGAAAAGACTGCGTACTAGTGGAGGATGGCAGATCATATTTTGTAAATCACATTTTATTGCAAAATAGGGGATCGATTTTCTATGTAGGAGGGGAGGAGTTGTGTTCTTAATGGGATGATCCTTGGAGGGGACCACTAGAACCAACGCTAGATCATTCCACAAATTCTGTAATAGGACTTTTATATGAATTTATTTTGCATTCGATTCTGAGTTCTTGTTTCCTCATAGTGTTTTAAGACCGTGATTTAAATTGCTACAAGGGAAATGAGATGGGTGGTTGGGTCCACCAGCCAGTCCATTTCCCCAAACCTCTTAATTTTCCTTTGCTACATTTTTCTTTGCAAAGTTCTTAGAAGTATTTGATTTTAATAAACTCTCCTTTTTAATGCTTGATTTCATTTCTGCAATAATGGTACAAGCACGCTGCATGTACTAGTGCATTTCTGGTTCTGCAAGTTGATTTCATTGGTTCAGTTTCACAAGTCTTTTACTCCTTTCCTTTCGTGAAAGTCCTTTATTCCTTCCTTCAATATTGATGTTTGTTTCTAAGCTAAGGGCATTATTAATATCTGAGGTTTCACTTAAGATTTAATTGTGCTATGATGAATATGGAATGAACGCTATAGTAAATTACAGGTTTGTGCTTGCATTGAACACTTTCAAAGAAAGAATTGAATTTCATGATTAATTATTAAATGAACCTTTTGAGTTAAAACATTAAAAATAAGATCTAAATTACATGCACAACTGTCTCATGAAAAGCATGTTTACACAACAAGATAACAATGATTTCATTAGATTAATTGGAAAGAAGTTGCCTTATGATTTATTTCATGCTTTTCATCTTTACAACATAGCAATAATTTTTAAGAGGTTTTGCATTCTTTATTTCTTGAATCGCATTCTTTTGAATGGGGCCTACATACCCTTCTCCCCTGGACAACTAAGGAATACTTTCTGTAGGAGTCAACTCAACCCAGAAGAGGAGCCAGAAGTAGATTCCCTAAGTGTGTTTACTTTATTTCGAAATGTCTTGTTTCTTTTTCCTGAATGATGCTTATTTTGAATTTCTTGCAAAAGCTTGGTTTTTATTTGACAGATCCCTAAGGTCATGTTCTGGCATATAGTGTGCTACACCTCTAAGTTTACTTACTCAAATTGACAAATTAAATGTTTGTGTAAATCTTGCATTATACCACCTAACATTAACACTCATTCTTAGTAATTGTGGATGAGCAAGAGTGACTTACCATGCCTTTGTTTTCTCTACCTCCTTTTCTATAATCTCTTGAATGATTTTTGAATACCATTTTGATATCATCATAGCTAAGCTGATATATTTCTCCATTATCCAGAAGGTTGATTGTTTCCATTAGTTCTTCTCTGACTCCTCATAGTAGGACTAACTTCAAAGAATCTAGATGCAAAGTGTAGTTGTGCATTGTTTTGTAACTCAACTAAAACGATTCCTCAAAATCTCCAGAGACTCATCTACTCCTTGAGTCTTTTTGAATATGTCATATTTGGTATCTCTTTATCTACAAAAATCCTAGTACTTAGTGTTGAAATCGTGTTACATTTTCTCCCATGAAGTGATGCTATCCCCTTCTAGACTCATGAAGCAATAGAGGGATGCATCCTTAAGAATGGAAGGGAGAAATTTGAGCATTTTCTCATTAGTTGTGTAGTCATTAGTTTTGTAAACTACAACAAACTCAAACATAAATGTGTCATAATATTTAATAGTCACAACATAGAAGTGTGGAAGGGCATATGGATTGATGTTTTTCATCTTGGCTTCTCCAACTTTTTCTCTAATGGGCAATATGAATTCTTTAAGCTTCGTATTTTCAGCCATGATGTTAGTGCGTTATGAAGGTATTTTGCCTTCTGCAAGCTCCTTAGAGATCCTCACTTTCTCACCTAAAAAGGCCTTAGTATCCCTTGTGGATAGGGTAGGAGGCTCGCAGTCATAAAAAAGAGGTTGGTTTCTTGTGGAAGTGGAGTTTCGATAAGAATTTTCTTGATTTATCCCAAACACTTCGAGGTATAAAATAAAAAAAATATTTTTTTCTTTATTTATAATTTTTTTGAAATGAAAATGCAATGCAATTTTTATGTCTTTTGAAAATGAAGAATATGTAATGCAAATTTTGTTATTTTTGCAAAAAGTGAAATGCAAGAATGTTGAACATAACATTGCCATTGATTTCAAATGGGTTAGAATGGTAGATGCATTGAGTGTAAAGTTCAAGGGGAATATTATAGTAGATGTAGTATTTCATAGAGAACCATCATAGTAATAGGTTAAATAAAGAAAGATATATAATCTTATAGCTATGGTGGTTGGGAGACCTAGGATTTGAAGTAATTTTACCTCAAGATATTCTTTTATATGCTCTTAGAAATAACATAGTTGAATAATTCTCAGAAATATATTTCCAATGATATGTTGTAGTTGGAATTTAGCCCTCATGAGTTAAAGATATGGCTAGTCAAAGTTGGTAGGCCCTTTGATGACTTGGCCATGGGCCTCACAACTTTGTTAGCATACAAGTCATTCGAAGGTGGATGAATCATAAGCTTAGGAGGTATAATGTGGGTCCTATCTAGTACATGTAATCCTGATGGATTAACATGAGTAGTTTCCGAGGAAGTGTTAGGTATCAAGGACAGGGTCATCGAGACAACATGACACATGGGCTTGAATGATGCAAATATGGTGGAATGAACCAATGCAAACATCAAGAGGAATGGTGTGGTCCCACAGAGACACATCACCTTGGAATTTCTTCCCAAGAAATTTCAAAATAAGCTCAGTTGAAAATTTCCAGGGAAACGACTATGGGGAGATGACAAACACTCGGTCTATTGTAGTAACCATAAATTCCATTCCTTACCAAAAAATTATAAAGGAAATCAATGAAAAAACAAGGTGTGGACCCCCTCCTCCTCCATACCAGTGATATGGCATGAGGCCACATGGCACAATTTCATTCCCATATAGAGATGACAGAGATCCACAGTGGCATGATGGCTTCACTAAATGAAAGTTTCGAGACTCATGGAAGTCTAGGATGATGACATGTGGCATGTAGATTTGGAGTTTTTAGGTGGCCAAGTGGGCCAAAAATAGGTGAAACACAACACCACCTAGAGCTTGAAATGTTTTAGTTGGTATAGGTGGAAAACAACTAGAATTCGAAGTTAGTAGGGTGACACAGGAAAAACCCCATAGGACACGTCACCTTGTTGATTTTTCTCATTGTCGTATGCAGTGAGTTGAGGTATGAGGAGGAGTGGGACTCATCAATGAAGTGGAACACGCGTGGCATGAAAATCACTCTAATTATTATTTTATTGGCATAAGTCATCAGGGCTAGGGTCTCATAGGACTTGTGACCCAAGTAGTTCTATCCTGGGGGTTTTCAGAGGAACTCCAATGGAAATATCTGGGGAGATGGGACCAGGGTTATAAATTTTAGATCAAGTGTTTTTCTGTCAATTAGTGAAAAGTGTTCCCAGGGGTTGATTTTTGTGGTCATTTCATGTGTTAATATATCCAGGGGTGCATAGGGCCATACAATGTGGATGATCTATTTAATTGGTTCAGTATTTGAAAGAGGGGGTCTACATGCATATTTAGAAAGGTCCCTCCATAGTTGGTTATGTCTCACAGAGTTGGTTGTTAAAAATACTTGGGGTTAAAAGAAGTATGAATAGGTTGGCTACAACTCTTGAGTAAGGGTCACTTTAGGCGGGTTTTATCCAAATTTAAAGGCTTGCTAAAGTTGGAGCCTATTCCAAGTCTTGTAAACACTTAGATTGATCGCATAACCTCAAGAAGCTTACTCACAGAAAGAAATTATGGCTAATGGCACAACACTATACCAATGCACGTAGTTTGATCAATGGAATTGGTGGAGCACATTTGTCCCAGTGATGGGCCTCCTCTATGATCTCTTCAGATGATAATCAAAGTACTCCTGGTACCATGCTGAATTAAATGAAAAATCCCTTTAAGCAATTTGTATGAGAGTGAAGAGCCTATCAAATTCCCTCTTCAAGTACTATGATCAATTAGTTAGAAAGGGGGGGTCATACTGAAAATTCAAATATGACTGGTAATGTGAAAAGAAACTATAATAAGTAATTGAAGTCCAATGATGTTGCATTGTGTTATTTATACATGGATTACTTTGTTTCAATTGATTTTCTTGGAATACAAGACATATATGGAATCTACTCTCTGTATAGTGTTGTAGGGAGAATGTTGAGAAAGTTTAGTGAGCATGTATGCTATAGGTAAGTTGAGAGAGTTACATGTGAAGAGGATTAGGCTGCACTGAGGATGAGTGCTTGAGAAACTATCTGCTAATGCTGGAGTTGTGAAGAGAGGGGAAGAGGGTTCAACAATACTAAAGAAGCAAAGACAAGGGAAACTGAGGGTTCATATGTTGAGAAAAGTTGAAGGATTGGTAAAATATAGTAGACCAGGTCATTCTTTTTGTAATAGAAGTTGGCCACTATTTTTTTTTTGTAACAATATCGGATACTTATATATTAAAAAAAATATAAAGAGGGACAATGTCCCAGTACATATGTAGGGAGTAACACAGTGGAATTGGTGCAAAATGGGCTCGCAGTCCCGATTTCCAATTCTTTGTTCATGTTTCTTGAATTTTGAAAGACATACCAACTGTATTGTCGAAGGAACTGGCCTAATAGAAAGCAGAATTTACATTGCGTGGAGAGTTATCTAAGGAGTCACCAGAATTGGTTGACAGAGTCATCTCGGGGCTGATATTTCTTGTCACTGTGCTTGGTTGATGCTTCACCTTGCAAACTTTGGTTCAGAGTCCTGATGTAACTGACTGCTTCTTCTAAGTGGTGGCATTTCTCTTTGAGCCCTTCAAATTTCGACTTTCTGTTTCTTAAATTTCTTTTTCTTTGACTTGTTTTCAGACTCAACTTCAGCCTTGAGTTCATTGAAGTATTTGATAAATCGCCCTATCATAAAATGGTGTGCCTTGCAGAAAGCACAACTGCCATTGGTCTCAATCCAGTCTAAGGGGTTATCAGACATTGTTGATGCTAGAGGAACTAACTCCTTGTGCTTGATTCGAAGCTTGGTCTACTATCTTCTAAAGGAAGTAGGGTGAAGAGCAGGGATTCTGAAGGTAGTTTCCAGGAGATTCCGGTTGTTCAAAACTCTATTGGAGGTCCAGGGAAGCTTGGATTGTAGAAGAGCTCTGAATGCTAGCTGGAGCAGGAGACTGTAGGGGAGAGAGCTGGCAGAAAGGGAGGAGATACAGCAAGAATAAGTCAAAATATTATAGGGGACGGAAATAGAAGGCACTGTTGTGTGTGAGAAGAAGGAAGGGTGAAAGAAGGATTGGAGGTAGGACGAAGAGGGAACCGGCTTGATAAAGACTATCACCATAGAACTTGGTGCAATTTGATCCACAGTTACATGTAGAGAGTTAGCAGAAAAATAACTAAGATAGATACAAGAAAAGGCGATACCTCTAATGACAGGCAGAAGGGGAGAAAAGATAGCACTCCGCCTCCGACCAAAACCACTACAACAAAAGCTGTTCACAACAAACTGCCAGAAGAAGCAGCAGCAAGAAACCACTCCAGACACAATGACGAGCTGAGGGCAATCCCCGAACTTGTGATTGCAAACACTGATTCTCTAGTGTATCCAGCAAGCCCCTTGCTGCTTATAATCGTACTCGATCACCATTTTCTCGTGACTCTGGAAACCCTTCTCAACAATACATCTGCCATGGAAGTCATTACGTCTCTTGCCTATGCGGGCTCTTCTGATTTTGAGTTGATTGAAACCAAACTTTTGCAAGTCCTTTGAGCATGAGTTTTTCAAATATGGAATCCTATGTGGATCATCCCTTGTTATGCTAATTCTCCACACTGTTCTAAGGGGATGATCTGAGATTTTGTCAGAACTGAGATGAGAGATCACCCGATTCTTTTGACTGTGAGGTGTTACATCCACTTGATTGAAATGACTTGTTGTACAATGTGACTCAAGCCCATCCAAGGGGGATGGAAAGTTAGGGGATTGATTTTTCATAAATATTTTGAAGGTCTTTTACCTGCCTGGCCATTTGATTCATTGCATTGTTGGCAAAGGAATCGGCCTCTTGATTATGGATTCTTAGGACATGTTTATATTTGATATTTCCCAGTTGCTCGGTGATCTCTAAAATCCTTTGTTTGATTCTATTAAGAGCCTAATTTTTAAATTCTCTCCCTATTTCCATAGCTGCAATGTTTATTGTTGAGTCGCCGATTACTATTGGGTCTTTGGCTTGGAGTTTTTTGAGGGTACAAATGCCAAGAAATAGACTGTATGCCTCTGCTTTATTGTTTGACATATTACCAAGCCCCCATTTGGAAGAGGAGATGACTTTTCCTTCCTGATCAAGAATAATTCCCCCAGCTCCTGCTCTACCAGGGTTGTTTTTAGAGGCCCCATCAAATTTGAGAGTGTATTTCTTTTGGTTTTGGATCCACTTTTTAATTTCCATTTGGTTTCCCCTAAGCTTCAAGCCTTTATTTCTTCCCAATGTCTTAGCTGGCAATTTCTTATTTACTGAACACACCAAAGGGATTTTGTTGTACCATTCCCTTTCTTCTTTCTGCCAGTTATTTTGATCAACATTGAACACTAAGTTAGCACTGATCATATCTGCCACTAACCCCCAAGTTTTTGCTAGAATGAGTCCTGGGTTAGGCTTTTGACTTTTGAATATACAATTGTTTCTAGAGAACCATATTTGCCAGCAGAGAGCCGATGGGAGACATTTCCAAATTTGAATAATGGCAGATTTACTTTATTTTGTGTATGGGTAGTATTTCTCCCAATTCTTATTTAAAGTTGTGAGCTGGCCAAAAATATCTGAGGACATCTCCAATGGGGTTATAATTTGCTGCCAACAGTGCCTTGCAATGGCACAATCTAAGAAGATATGTTGGCTACTTTCCTCCTCCTTCTGGCATAAACACCACATGGATGGCCCTTGTATCCCTTTTTTCCTAAGATTTTCAGCAGTGAGGATTTTACCTTTTAAGAGGGTCCAAGCAAAAATTTTATTTTTGGGAGACACTCGTTCTTCCAAACTACTATCCTAAGGTTCCAATTTTCAAAGTTATTGTTAGGTTGGAGGAACTTATATCTAGACTTCACTGTAAACTTTCCTCCACTTGGTTCCCAAACATAGCTATCTTGGATTGTTTTATTTATTGAGGCTGCTCCAGCTAGCATTGTCTTCAAGTCAGCCCACTATTTTTTCAAACTATTTGGGAGAGGAAGATCCTTCTAGGCAGTCCAGTTGTTTTGATCCTAGTCAGAGATGTCATAGAGAGAAGTTATACTTTTTGCATCCATCCAAATTTTCAAGGATCTATACTGCTGACATTAGATCTGAGGTGTAGATCCCATTATTCTGTCTGTCCATATATCTGCGTCTTTTCCATTCCCCAGGATCCTTGAAATGTGATTTTTGATTTGAGGGATGACCTTTTTAATGAGTTTCCACGCTTGAGTGCATGGTCTTTCTGAGATCAAATCAGTGAGAATCTTTGAATGCTGTCCATTGAGATATTTCTTTAAAAGTGCCTTGACCCACCAACTGCCTTTCTCAATTAACATATGCCAAACGAGCTTAAAGCCCATGGCTTTTTTTGTTAGACTTGGAATCCTGATGGAGATGCCTCCTTTTTCAAAAGGGAGGGTCACTTGCTCCTAGTGAACTAGGCTGAATTTTTTTGTCTTGCTTCCCTCCTTGCTAGAGGAATCCTCTCATGATTAACTCCATTTGTTTATGGATGCTAGCAGGAGCCAAGATTATAGCATACTGATAGATAGGTAGAGATGATAGAAGAGCTTTTATGAGGATAGTTCTGCCCACTAGCTTCAGCCACATCAGCCCCCAGCTTTGGAGTTTCCCTCTCATCTTTTCTATATGTTTGTTCCATGTCTCGGACTTGACCCCTTCCTTTGCCAAAGGTAAACCAAGGTAGGAAAAGTGGCTCCAATTCCTTTGGACCGGAATGTCCATAATTTGGGAAATCCTTTGCATTACATTTAGTGAGACATTCCAAGTATAAATTCTGCACTTTTTATTGTTGAGCAACCCCCCTGAGACAACCAAGAAGGCTTCTAAGATTTTCTTGAATATCCTGGTAATGATACTTGAGGCTCCTCCAATTAGGAGCATATCATCAACAAAGAGAGAGTGATTGATTTATTTTATCCCTTGCGCAATGCTGATGCCTGTTATCTCCCTTTTTTTCCTTTGATTTTCAAGATGAAAGCTTAAATTTTCCACCATAGTGATGAATAGGAAAGGGGAGAGAGGGCAACCTTGTCTCAATCCTCTAGTACTACGAAAGTAACGTCTGGGCCTTCCATTGATTAGTGGAGTTGTCCATGGATTTGATATGCATTCCATTATAGTGTTGATGAACTTAATAGAGATTCCAAACTTCTGTAGAACTTCCACTAAAAACTGGTGACTCACTCTATCAAATGCATTGGCCATATCCAACTTGATGACCATTCCTTTTTCATTTCTTTGTATACTACTATGTATGGCTTCTTGTACAAGAATTACATTATTCGTTATCTATCTTTTAGGGACAAACCCACCTTGGTTCTCTGAAATGAGACTGGGCAAAATATTTTTCAGTCTACTTGCCAGGATTTTTATAACAATTTTATAAGAAGCATTACATAAAGAAATGGGTCTGAATCAATCAAAAGAGAGGGGGTTTGGCTCCTTGGGGATGAGCGCCATATGAGAAGTTTTTGTATTTTCTCCCATCTTGTTTTTTTAGAAACGTTTTTAACCATTCTAACAAAGTCTTTCTTTATTATATCCCAATGTGCCTTGAAGAAGGCAATGGTAAAGCCATCTAGTTTGGTAGCTTTATCTAGATGCATGCTCCACGTTGCTTCTCTTATTTCTTCCTCAGTCACCTCCTTCTCCAGATCACTCTTTTGCTGGTCACTAATTTTACAATTAATTTCTTGAAGGGAATCAACGTTGTTCGAAGGATGTTCTTCTGATGTTAGGAGGGATTTGAAATGATTATGAGCTGCTTCCTTAATTTCCTCCCACTCCTTTATTTCTTTCCCTTCAGCTAGAATTCTGTCAATTTGACTGCCAACTCTTCTAAGCTTGAGATTGTTGTGGAAGAAGGAAGTATTTTTATCTCCTTCTTTTAACTAGAGACACCTAGATTTTTGTCTCAATTCCTCCTCCTCTTGTCTATTCTACCTGTAAAGTTCCATAAAAATTTCTTTTTCGTGGACTTGTTCTTCCTCTGTTATTTGCTAATTTTCCTTTTCCTGGGTCCATTTTTCCAAATTCTTATGCATCTTGACTTTTTTGTTTTTCTCTGCTAGAGCATTCGCTTTTGCCCAATTTCTTATTGCTGCTCTTAGATTTTTTAATTCAGATTCCCAAACAAAATGAGGGGAACCTATAACTTTGATGTCCCAGCTGTCCTTTATGATCTTATTAAAATCCTCCTTACTGTCCCAATTTTTATTGTATTTAAAAGGGATCAGCCCAAAATTTTCGAGTCTGTCTAAAATCAGAACCATAGGCTTGTGATTAGAGGTTGTGGCATGAACAATCTTGCTTTCTATCGATGAGAATCTTGTAGCTATACTCTCTTTGATTAAGATCCTATCTAATCTTTCTTTGATGTTTTGAGTTCCGGCTCTTTTATTGCTCCAGGTAAATTTCCCGTTACATGGAGGAATGTCAATGAGTTTGTGGGCTTCTATAATTTCTTCCAGAGCAGCTCTTGAATAGTCATTGAGATATTTTCCTCCCATCTTTTCTTCAATGTTCCTTATTAAATTTAGATCACCTCCCAATACTAGCTTGCTTCTTTGGCACTCTTGCACCTCTGTTCTGATAGAATCCCAACATAATGCTTTGTCCCTGTAATGTTTTGGAGCATAAATATTTAACATAGTAAACTCTTCATTTGTGGTTTTATTTTTGAGATCCGTTCTAACCCACTAGTTATTAAGTTTTTGACTAGTGAGCTCCCACTTCCCTTTATTCCATATCATGTTGATACCTCCTGAAGCTCCTATTGAGTCTGTCGTTGTTCCTTCAAAACATTTTTGTTTTTTCATTAATTTTTGAAAATCTTGGCTAAACATCTTGGTCTCTTGGATCAAAAAATATCTGGCTATTCTTGCCTTATAATATTTCGGGCTACGTTGGATTTTAGAGAGGAGCCCAAACCCATGCTATTCCAAGAGACCAAAATCATTACTTACTTGATTTTTGGTGAGCCCTGCTCTTCTCCTTCTGGTTTTCCCCGCTTCCTCTTTGTTTGGCCAAAAAAGAATCCATTGGTTGTTGAGTACTAGTGGCCATTTCTTTAGCTGTTGTTTCATCTCTTATCTCTTTATTTGACTTCCCCCCTACTTTTTTGGTTTCTCTGGAGTGTTGTTAGATTCTTTGACTTTGTTTCTTGTGAGGATTCGGTCAATAGTGGGAGGAGGGGATGGGAAGTTCTGAATGGGAGAGTGAATGACTGCTAGGGATTTGTCTTGAGAAGGAGAACAAGGGGATGAAGTTTCTTCTTCTTCCAAGGATTCAAAAGGATTTGATGATGAAGGTAATGGCTGGGCCGTGATGAGAGCAGAAGTGGAGTTTGCAGCTGGATTTTCAAGGGGTTGTTTGGGGTTTGGACCTAATTGTTTGATGTTGGTTTTCTTTTTCTTGACTTGTTCCCATGTGCCATCATTTGCTTCTACATTCTTAGCAGTTTCAGTTTCTTTTAGTTTGTTACATCTATTAGCAAAATGAACGTATTCATGGCATACCTTACATTTGAACGGGATTTGCTCGTAGTCTAGCTGCTGGATGTGAGTCCACTGGTCCACTTTGATTTTTATTTCTTCCGAGAGGCCCTTCCCCAAGTCTACTTCTATCCTAGTGCAGGCATGCATATTGTCCTTAGGCTAACATCTATCAATGTATTTTCCGACAGCATTTCCTATTGCTTTGATAGATTCGTCTCCCCAACAATGGAGAGGGAGGTGAGGCAAACGAATCTAGACCGACACTACATTAGGGACGTCCATTTTTGGATCGAAATCTGGGGACCATCTATTTAGGTAAAGGCCTCTTGAATCCATGAAGTATGGGCCGCTTCTGAATATAAGGTTCTGATCTTCTTTGGTTTCGAAGAGGAACGTGTAGTATCCCCTGCCACAAAATCTTATTGATATTTTTCCTTGGATATTAGTGCTCCAGTTGTGCTCCACCCATTTATGAACAGCTCTGGGGGAGGGCCATAGTCCAGTGAATTGACCAAACAATCCTCTTTCAGTTAGAGAAATAGCTTCTTTCCTTGGTAGACTTGGAGGTAAATAAATTTCTGATATCAGCCAGTTTTTTAACAAATTTGGATGTTGTTGGCTTGATTCTTGGTGCACCATTTTCTAAGATTAATGAAGCGAAGGCTGCAGCTTTGTCTTCAAGGTCTTGTAGTAGAGGAGATTCATACCCTACCATGAGGGGTGAGGGAAGAAAGAGGAGGCCAACAGCAAAACTGGCATGGGAGGGGAGGTAGAGCCCAAATGCGGGGATGCCAGGGAAGCGTCAAGGGAAGCCCAGCAGCAGGGGTTACTAGGCAAAGGGCCTGTACGAGGCAATGGGAACAGAGGAAAAGCTAGGTCAGCCTATGCACATGAGCTATTTCTCGACCTATCCTCAACAATGTCTGGTTCGAAGTAGGCCATTGTTATTAGTCTAAAAATTGTGTGAAAAATAAGACATTTGGCTTAAGAAGGTAGGGGCTTGCAATTATAAGAGGTTGGACCCTCAATGCAACCTGTGTCTTGCTGATTTGAAGGGATTTTTGGCCTCCTATCAGTAGTTCTCACAAATATATGATGTAATCAAAGTTGGTTCCTTGATTATTATCACAATACAAAACAAGCATTAGTGGTTTTTCTCCTAGAATGGTTTTCATGTGAATAACTGTGTTCAAATGTATGTGAATGACTTGTATTTCATGTAATTACTTGAGTGTATGTGATTGAATTTTTAAATTCTCATTATAAAATTTGTTAAAAGAGTTAATCACTAATTCACCTCCCATGGTGAAGTAAAATTATGACTGCGGACACAAACAATTCCTCTAGCCCGATAATGGGTCTAGCCACAACTGATATATTCTATGGAAGATTTCCTTAGGTTAGAACCAATTAAGAGGGCCTACCTCTTAGTACACTTATCCCGTTTGATGATGTCCTTTCTTGCTCACTCCAACTATCTCTCGCTTCCTTCTTCAAACACCTAAAACAAGTAAACAACAACAAACAACAACCGTGATAATAGAAAAATTGTAATTCAACCTGCTTAATTAGTCAAGAAACATTAAGCTATGAACATGTAAGATGACACATCATATAGGAAATCAATTGGTATTTCATATATATTGAATCAAGAAGAGATTACAACCATTGTCTTGTCGTTTCCATTCTCTTCTGACAAAACCGGGTTCCCACACACTTCTGCTAGCATTCCATGATGGCCTCAATAATAGTAGTTTTAAGGCTCTTCCATTTAGGCTTCACACTAAACCAAATTCACACTTCTCCCTCACACATCTAGAGAGCTACAACTATCAATAGCTTTCTATTTACTCCAAACTTAATTAGCACTAGCACACCAACATTAACACTAGCTTGTGCTTGGGATAAATGGAGGTTTATATAGGATGAATGGATGGGAGATGGATCCTCTTCTCATGGGAGAAAGTCTTATCTCTTGAGGTAGTTCCATAGTTATAGGGGAAAGGAGCCCAAATTGACATCCATGACCCCATCCATCAAAACCATTTACCAGACTTCCATTACAAAGCTTCTAGAGTTGGAAGCTTCGACTCTTTATTTAACAAAATTTCCATAAGAGGATCAGCGCAACTAGAACAAAGCATAGTCGCTCTGGTCGGCCCCAGGAATAGTGTTAATCCCTACATATTGATGCGTGGAGGAAAAAGGCCATTAGCATTGGTCTTGTAAATTGGGAAAAACAGAAGATTTTGGGGAAATGGTGCAAAAGGGAATTGCTCTGCTCATGAAGAGGGACACAATGGGAGTTTCTTCATGAAAAGTAAGCATATAGGGTTCACTGTAGAGGTCCTCCAGGATCAAGGAACAGGAAGTACAGGGATAGTGAAAATTTTTTGTGTAACAGACACCCCTTAAATCATGAAGGCCAAACTAGAGTGAGGGATGAAATGCTTTATGAATCATTGCGGGGAACCATAGCCTTCCATTGGAAAACCTGCAAGAAAGTACAAATACATATACATAACTGAAAATTCTATCAAATGATACATGAATCATGGTATGGATGCAACCATCTAGAGAATAATCATGTAAATGGATCTATGCATGGGTGTAACCATCTGTTAAAGAGGATCATAATGAAACCAAGGTACAGTCGCAGCCATCCAATAATGAGAAGGATCACATCACAACCTGGACTTTTGTGATCTGAGCCCAGGGTCTTGCGCTCCAACATGACCTAATCAAAGTACAAACTCTAACATGTGAGTAGATGTGTTGATGTAGAACATGATAGAAAGTCACTTGATTAGCATTCAATGATGTAAACTGTTAACATGTGTGAGAGAAACCACTAATAATGACAATGGTCCTCAAGGTACTATCAACACAATCCACGGAATGTGAATAAAGGAACTAAAGTCGAACACCCGTGAAATCACTCGATCGAAAGCCAATGATGTGAACTCATTGTCAAGTGCGAAGAACTTGCCATTAGGGCATGCAAGCTCTAAGGTATTGGAATGGAGTCTCTCAGTCAACTTCTCAGATAATGAGTTGAAGTCCATAGAAAGTTACCGTGTCGAAGGAGGGCCATAATGTATCCCACATCATCAACATGAGACAAAAGGATGCAAAATGATTTTGGATGATACAGAGAATCAGAGGTAAATATAACTGCAGAAGGACAACTCTTGAACATATCGGTGACACGACTGGAAGTTTGGCAGCTTCGGATCCACAACATCGGTGGTCGTGATGACGTGGCATAGATAAAATGGAAGGAAAAAATGAATGGCCAATCCAGGAAGGTCAATGATAAAAATGAGGATATCCCAACCCGACATGAAGCAGAAAGTGTCATGTTCAAGAGTGAGTTGCCGAAACAACTGATTAGATTTCCAAATTCCCCCCCACCATTTCTGGCAGGTCCCCCAATTATTTTTTAATCACAACCTTGAAGGGAATAGCATATTCTCGCACTATAAGTTCATCCTTAAGACAAATTTGACCTAGTAATTTAACGAGCCCTAGGAAGGAGAAGCTCATGTTCATCATGGTATCAAATCTGATGTCGTTTAATATTTTAATGAGTCTTGCAAAGGTATAACTTAGTATATTTTTCATGTCTAGAGAGTTTGAAAAAGACACGGAAAATAAAGCTGCACATGGTCCCTTTTCATATGTTTGTGTCTCTTGACCTTGAAAAGGTAGAAAACAATACTTGAGAGAACCGCTTGACCATTTCAGTGAAGGAGTACCTTTTTCGTAAATAGTGCATCCTAGCCCGAAAAAGGGGTAGAGTTATACTGGGCGCATGACATTTCACATCCGTTAAAAAGTTCGAAACGACAAAGGCTCGGATATTTTTTCGCTTTTAAAGGTTTGGAAAAGAGCTTGAAAGCGAACCCCCCATTTTATTCTCTTTTACAAGTCAAAAGGGAAAAATACTCAGCAATATTTTCATATGAGTTTTACGAGTCGAGAAAAGAGTTGAAATGTGACTCGACATCATCATCTAACATCCATCACCTATCACTGTGCAAAAAGGTAAAGTGTATTATCCAATTCTTGAGGCAAAATGAGTTAAAATATTTACAAAAACCTAATATTTTCATGAAAAACTGAATAGAAAGGAGGAAAAATAAATATTTTTTACCATTTACCATTTTACCTTGTTGTGAAAGACTTTTTACTCACTTTTTCCCTAATTTTTCTGAAGCAGATTACAAGAGATCTAAGAGGTCATTCGCCAAGCCACCAGTTACAGGTAAGGGCCAAGGCCCTAAGCTTCACTTTCATGCCTTTTATTCCTGTATTTAACCTTTTTTAGGTTTTTTGAGGGAGAATTTATCAAAAAAAAATCGCCCTCGGTCGGCGTGACTTCTGGTCATGGAATCACATTGGCCGAGGGTAATTAACACGACCTATTGCGCCATCAGTGCAATTCTTTTTTAAAATAGGTGTGCCGACACCATGAATAGGGAAAAACCCTATTTCCTCATAAAAACACCATTGAAACTTGAAATTTATGGGCCAAGCATGATTGTTGACTCAAATCTATGGCTTTTGCAGGAAAGAATCACTGAAAATGGTAGACTGGAAGGAACGAGAATATGAAGGTGTGGACACCTAGGCACTAAATGATCCAAATTGCCTGGAGGATGCGGGCCCAATCTGAGTTGCTTCGGTACCTGATTAGTATTTTGGAGATAAATTGGTAAATATTCATCATTGGTGACCAGGAGTTGAAGTTAGAAACTTCAGACATATATTTCATCACAGGACTGTCCTAAAGAGGGGAACTAGTCAACTTATATAGGTCATGACCGATTGGGGCAAGCATATCCATGTTGCTCATAGAACACTGTCCTAAGGCCCTCAAATCCAAGAGTGGGAAGATTGAGATTTCTGTTGTTTAGGATCTGACACTAAGAGTGTTACTGTTGACTATCAACAGAGTGGTAGGGTCCTAGGTGGTGCATGAGACTAACAAGTCAAAGTTCTTGTATGTTATCGACTGCACAACACCGACGATCTTCAACTAGGAAGAGGCTATGAAGATTAACATAAAGCACTAACTGGCCAAATATAAGGTGGGGAATCTGAAGCAATTTTGTTTTGGATCCGTACTAGTGACCTTTTTCTTGGAACGAGTGCCACTGTTCTAGTACCAGTTGAATGAGGTATATCCTCCCATTCCATGTGACCCACGGATGGCCCACTAGAGTCGTTTAATGCCTAGGATCACTGGAGGCCAACACATGTCATACAGACCTGCATTATTTTCATGGCTACGATGACAAAAGATCATCGTGGAGGACTGGCCATGCTGTGGCACCGACTTCTGTGTGGACCCGAACATGCCACTACCAGATGGAGAGGATTTTGACAATGAAGGTAAAAAATAATTTTTTAAATTGTTTTTAGTATATATGTGTTTATAACATTTCACTTTGTTAATGCAGACATTGGACTAGAATTCCCTGCTGGGATGCCCCCAATATCTAGGCATGTCGCCTGCCCAATTGATGTTGTCACTCCTTATTAGGAGGGGAGTGACAACAAGGAGGAGATCACGAGGAACCTTAATGGGTTGACTCATGGTATCCTAGAGTATGCTTGGGTGGGAGACATTCATCGCCAGTACTAGAGATACACGGTGGGAGTATCGAATCAGATCCACTGATTGCTGACTCATGTTTCGTGAGTCATGTCATGCTACAGTGATCACCATGCTGATTAGTTCCTAGGTCCAGCACTTACATGTTTTGAGGCCTGCATGCCATGGATATATGAGGCCTGCAAGCTCCCGATGTTATTTTGGACACACATATTATTTTTTGGGGTTTTGATGTATCAAACATTATCACCATATATATATATATCTGTGTGTGTGTGTGTGTTGTATTTTCTTGCTTACTATGGTATAAATGGTTTGTTTTATCTTTTCATATGTTTTGTAAATTTCTGTCCAACACATAATTAGCTAATGCATTTGTCAATGTATTCATGCGCCTAGGAAAATTATGATATGTAATGTAATCAAAATGTCTTTCCAGTAGACAAATATGGAGATACATTCTCAATATTTGAGGGTTTTTGACGAAATATTTCCCGTTGAGTTGAAGGATGGCAAGTTGTGAATTCAGGTTGACAACCAACTCTCGAATGTCAAGAGCAATGGCTTCTGACAATAGTTCGATGACCGCACTATATTTAGCAATGTTGTTAGTTATACAACCTAAATAGATACCTTGAAGGTCAATCAACTCACTGTTAGGGTCATAAATAGCCCATGCTGTGGATGATAGGTTTCGGGTACTATGGCAAACACCATCAGTGAAACCAATGTGAGGAGTCGCAGACATTTGCAAAGAAAGGAAAACATAGTAAACAGGAAAGTTGTTTGGAAACTAACACACCAAACCACACTACACAAAAATGAATGACACACTAATGTACACAAGTAATTATGCAAGATGACCTAAGCATAGTACTTCTTGAGGTAAAGCCCATTATGGGGCTTATTCAGAGGATTTCCTTCATAATCAATAAGCTCATAGGCCCCTTTTTGCAAAACATGTTTCACAATGTAGGGCCCATGCCACATGGGTTTGAACTTGCCTACCCCCAACTTATCATTAGCTTGGTCATTGATCTAGACTTAAACAGGAATGCAACAAATTACAGAGATAACCATATACACAAAGATGAAATGGAAATAATACTTCATTTCATTAATGGAAAATACTGAAATATGCTTACAACCAGAAATGGAAATAAACTAGCTAAGGCGATAGTAGCTTATCTCTGAGAAGAGATGTGTGGCTACATTCCTCTGAACTGTGTTACAATGAGACTCGAAGGCCTATTTATTGTTGAGAAACAATGGAAAACCCTTCACATTCCAAAACGTAACCCTAGAAGATGAAACGCCAAATTGTGGGCCCCATTTTTGGGTAAGTTGGTACATCAACTTCTCGGGGTCGCGAATTGGTCGTATTATCTCCATTTGATGCGCATGATAGCCCGTTGGAAAGATCTCTCCGAGGACTATGACATAAAAGATGTTTTTTTCAAAGACAAATCGCTGGTTGTAGATTTCCCAAAAAACGTCGTTTAGGGCCTCAAAACGGCTCCGGAAGTTTAGGACCCAAAAAACTGCTAAAAATAGTAAACTATGCTATAATTAAGGAAACTGAAAAAACTGAAAGAAGCACTAGAGGGGATCCAAGTGGAA